>PVJA010001424.1:0-30633 GCA_004027025.1 Myocastor coypus | reverse complement strand
TGAGCAAAGAGTAACTAATACACTATGTCATCATGATAAATTAGATTATGATAGAGAAGGTCTAATTTTTTTATAATGTTTATTACTGTCTGATTTACATGTATTATCTCACTTACTCTTCCCAATAAACATGTGAGTGTACTTTAATAAATATTCTCATTTCACAAACAGAAAAGATTATATTTAGAGGATCTGGGCAGTGATGGGACTGATTGGCTCCAAAATTTGTATCTTTCCCAGTTACTACGATCTCTTCAGAGAACCCAGCTTAGCTGGTAGATCCCCTCATGATCATTGCTTGTGAGCACCAGGAGAATGATGAGTTGACTGGGTCCTTTCAGCCTGGATGAGAAAAGGCGGAAGTAGAATTTGGCTGAAGAGGTCTCCTCTGGGCTTTAGGATGGCAGCAAATAAAGTTCCCCACTGCCTTCTACCAAGATTCTGTTTACTCATCAGTGCCCCAGCCCGACGTGTCCAGGTGATTCTGTGCAGCACTGCTGAGCACCTCTGGACCACAGACACCGCATGCAGAGTCATGACCTCCAGAGATGAGGAGGAGTCCAGGCCCAGGATGGAGTAGTATCTTAGGAAGCTGGTTTCCTTTGGTTATCTCTACAGCTCTGGTTGACCGTGTGAAGATTTCTAGCACGTATCTGTGAATGTGACTCCGACAGGCTGCGCCTAACTGTGGGCCTGGCTGACACGTCTTTCAGTTCACAGTTTGCACAGGGTCTGTGGTGCTTACTTACTGGCTAAAACCACAATGGCCACTAAACACTGTGGGACGAGTGTGTGTCTGTCTCTATCAGGAATGTCACATGGCATTTCCTGATTGTACCAGCAGCTTACTGCCCCATTGGAGTTTCCAGACTAAATACCAGCACTCAAGCCACATGTGTTTATAGTATATAATAAATCTCCATTTGTCATAGTGGTTTAAATTTAAAAGAAAAAGAAAGGTGAACTGTTACGTAAGAAAAGAATTTGGGGAGCTGTTATAAATTAACTTTCTCAGAGTTTCAGGTCAAACCCAATTTATTAAGGGGGATAAAAAAGAGAGGAACCGGGGCTGTGATCACACTGTGATTTATCCCCTCCATGAGCGAGTCCTCTTCTGGCCCTTCTCTTGAACCGCAGCTGGCTTGGTTTATGTAGGACCTGCTGGGAGCTGAGGTTGTAATGAAAACCAGTTATTCTTTCAAATTACTCACAAGAAGAGGGCTCATTTTATCAAGTACTCTCCTAATTTGATTGTTAGGCCTTTCATATTTATTTTTTCTGCATTACTCATGCTGTATCTTTGTGGAAAGTATAAACATGGTGGTGAAAGACAGCATTTAAAAGAAAAAAAAGAAAACAACACTCTGAGAACAAATGTTTCTCTAGCAGTGGCCTGTTGGGAGCCCTTAATGGGCAATTAAGAAAGTTATTTTGGGTTTAGTAGCAATGCTGTGAACTTTTCCAGAGGCTCTTCTGTAGAGAAAGATGGCATTTGATATTTTTGCAGATTAACCTTTAGCTATGAAAAGAGTGTCTGCTATGGAATTATCTTGGCAGGACCAGCGAGGCACTGGGTAGCACTGTTCACATTGTCCTTCTGTGCAGGAAGGCTCACTCTGTGTCCTCGATTTGCTTTCTTCTGGGAACACCTTGCTTTTTGAAGAGAGAGGAACTCTTTCTTCTTATTATTTTTGGTTTTTTTTTTTATTATTTTGGTACAGGGTCTCACTATGCAGTTCAGACTCCCATGCCTGGTTCCAGGGCTGGCATGGTGATCACTTGTCAGGCAGATGCACAGACCACTGAGCTATCTCCCCAACCCCACAAATGAGGAACTCTTAATACTTAAGAGAACTCCAAATCTAGGACCTAGCCTTGGTCTTCCTCCCTGCTTGTTAGGTTTCATCTGACCTGGACAGAGAGCATGCAATTTTATTATTCTTTTCTTTTTTGGTGCTGGTGATCAAACCCTAGGCCTCTTGGCTATCAGACAAGTACATTATTGCAAGTGCACCCCCAGGCTAGCCCATAGTAGCTTTAACCATGAAGGTCAAAGATGGGGAGTTTTGTCCTCAGTAAAGGCTCCCCATGGAAACAGACTCTTGCCTAAGGACTTTTAAAAAATATCATTACAGTAAAAGTATACTGACAATGAATTCTGTTTCATGTGTCTGAAAAATTCATCTTACCTTTGTTTTACTTTCTGTGTATAAAATTCCATGTAGAGATTTTTTTCAGTACTTTAATGATGTCATTCCATTTCCTTCTGCCTTGTGTTTTTTCCATTGAGAAATCTGCTGTCATTCTCAGCTTTGTTTTGTATATGCTTCTTTTCTCCTCTCAAAATTTTCATGTTACCTTTAGATTTTTGCATTTTTGTTTATATTCCTCACTTAATTCTCTTTCTTCCCTCTGACTTTGGGGTTTTCTGAGGTTCTCTGAACTGTGATTTGACATTGTTCATTATTTTTGGAAAATTCTTGATAATTATGTTTTCAAACATTTTTCCTGCTTCCTGTTTCTTTCACTTCTTGGATTTCAAACTACACAATACTGTCTTATATCAGCCTTGACCTCTCAGTTGTTTGTTTCCACGTTGCTTGCTTGGATCATTTCCCTACCTTCAAGTTCAAGCAATCTTTACTCTGCTGTTTAGTTTGCTGATAACTCTGTTGAAAGAATTCTTCCTCTGTGTTATCATGCTTATATCAAGCATTTCCATTTGCCTTTTGAAACTTTCAATTTCCCATCTGTTCCTTCATGTTTTCTACCTTTTTTTTCTAAATTAGCACATATTAGCAATAGTGGTTTTAAGTTTCTATCTGGTAATTCTAATATCTTCATCATATTTGGCCCAACATTTTCCATAGCATTTATACCTTGGATGTTAGTGTGGGTTATTGAGTCAATGTTGAGTCAATATTGGTTTTATTTGATTTTTCATGTCCATTAATTTGTTTTATATAGTTGAATGCACTGGTATTTGGTATATCTATATGTCTCTCTCTCTCTCTCTCTCTCTCTCTCTCTATATATATATATATATATATATATATATATATATATATATTCATGATTTTAGAAAGTAATTGTCAAGAATTTTTGGAAAATAATAACAAATAATCATCCAAGAATCTCTTCCTGAATTGTTTCCCTTACAGAATGTAGTGTTGTCTCTTTTAATCAGTCCTGGCTTGAAATGTCTGTCAATACTATAGCTACCCATTCTTTTTTTTTTTTTTTTCCAAGTTTCTGTTGCATGGAGTAGCTTTCCATACTTTGACTTTCAGTCTATAAATTTGCTTTCTAATTAAATGTGTTTCTTATGAGCATTTTGTCATTGGACCTTTCTTCTTCATTCTGCCAGTGTGTTTCTTTTGATTGGTGAATTGAGATCATTAACATTGATGGTTATTACTGATATGTGTCGACTAATCCTTGTCATGCTATTTTCTCATTGTTGAATCCCCCCCCCTTTTCTTTCTTCCCATTTAATTGCTTCCCTTGCCAGGTGGATTCATTCTGTTGGCATTCATGGAGCTGTCATCCTTGCTATCTCTTTCTAAAATGTCCTTCAGAATCTTTTGGAGTGCTGGTTAGGTATTCATAAAATTCCTCAGGTGTTCTTTGTCATGGAATTATTTCATTTCTCCATCAATTTTTAAAGGTAGGTTTTCAGGTTGCATCATCTGGGTTGGAGCTTGTTTTCTTTTAAGGCTTGAAATACTTCATGTTAAGCTGTCCTTGACTTGAAGGTTTGTGCTGAAAAGCATGCTGTGACTCTGATGGACTTTCCTTTATAGGTGATGTGTTTTCTTTTTTCTCTTTAAAATTACTTTTAATAAGAAATAACAATGCGACAGTTTCAAAACATGTCAGTAGTACATTTCCAATATTTGATACAGTGCATATTGTTGTCCTCCTAGTAGTGGTGATGTGTTTCTTTTCCCTAATAGCTTTTAAATTTTGCTCTTGTGTTGAATTTCCATGATCTTGGCTGTTATGTGCTTGGTGTAGTTTCTCTCTCTCTCTCTCTCTCTCTCTCTCTCTCTCTCTCTCTCTTTCTTTTTGTTTGTCTGTCTTTCTTTGAGCTCCATATGTCTCACTTATCTGTATGTCAAATTCTTTTTCCTTGTGTGGGAAGTTTTCTACCATGACTTCTGTGAACAAGTTCTTAAAAAATCTTTTTATTTATCTGTTTGGTATAGGGTCTCACTATGCAGCTTGGATTCATAGTGATCCTCCTGGCTCTGCCTCCCCAACACTGGGATTGCAGGCATGTAATATCATACCTTGTTTTGGTGCCTAGCATGGTGTGTTGGGGTTCTGGGACTGGCATAGCATACAGAACTTGGAATTGCACCCGGTTCCTTGCACTTGTCAGGCAGGTACTTAGCCCAGTAAGCTATCTCCCCAGACCTGTGAACAGGTTGTTTATGTCATTTCCAGTATTTCCTGATTTTTTTCGTTGACTCTGATCAATCTTATGTAATTCTCCTTTGCATCATCTAGCAGTTTCTGGATTGATTTCTCATGGACCCTTACTATTTTTTTTTTCAAAATCTTTTTTTCATGACTCATAGCCATAATCTTAGCTTCTCCATCTGAGATTCTGTCTTCACATTCTGTCATGCATACTTTCAATAGAAGTTTTAATCTCCTAATATCTATTTGAAGTTGTTTTATGGATTCCATTTCTTTTATATGCTAAGTATTCATAATTTCTATCATTTTCCAAAGCTCCTCTCTCTATATTTTTAAATCTGTATCTTCTCTCATCTTTGATGTAGAGCTTTGGTAGAGTTCTTACCTTAGCACCAGGTCCAGATCTACCAAGTTCAAACTCATCCAGGTAGGTGTGGCTTGGGTCTGGCTGCTGTGCTCTACTTCTCACTGATGAACCCTCTGTGCCACTCTGGTAAGATGTTCTGCTCCTGGATCAGCTGGGTGGATCTTGCCTCTAGCCTCTCTGCAGGGAGTTCTGCCACAGGGTTCCACACTGGGCCTGTCTGATGGGGGAAGTTCCATTTGCGTACCAGGCCTGGTCTCTGGGTTAAATGAAGATCTGGTGGCCCTGGGTGGTCTCATTCACATGGTGGGCATGGGCATGGCTTGAAACTGTATCTTCTCTGGAATCACTAAGCCTGATTTTCATTATGGTCACCATCCTGGTAGTTATCTGAGAGAAATTATTTCTGATTTGATTTGGATATTTTTCTAGAGCCCCATTCATTTGCTTTGTTACTTCTGCTTCTAATTTTAGAAAGTTAGGTGGCTTTTGGATTATCCCGCATCATTGCCTCCTGAGTTTGCCTTTGGTAAGTTGGAAGCTTGGGGCTTCATCTTGCTTAAGTGTCTTATTTTCTATTTTTGCTGTTATTAAATTCCTGGATTGATTCTTATAAATTTCCAGTGGTAGGTAGCTTTATTTATAGTATTAAAAACCCTTAGGAAATGACTACTTCTTAGGGGTGGCTTTGCAGTGTAGCCATCTTTTGCTTTTTGAGTCTGTACAGAGAATAAATATCACTCTGTGCTTTTCTTCCCTCTTTAGGATCAATGTGCTGTTGCCTATGATGAAGTATGAAGCTTGTTATAAAGTATCTGGGGGAAGGTTCTCTATCTTCCTGCAGGTCCTATGTTCTTGGGTTCTAAGCCTGAGATTCTTTTCTGGCCGTGTTAGTTGGAGCTCTTGGCTGGGAGAAATTTTCTTGCCCTTCTTCCAGTTGAAACAGTACTTTGTAAGCAATGCTATGTCTACAAGGGTCTTCTACACATTCTCTCAGAGGCAGACATATTTTACTTTCATTTCTATTTTGCAGACGTACCTTTTCCTGAGCCTCCTCTTCTTTAGTGGCTTAGACTTTCTATGTGTGCGAGAAAGTTCTAGAAAGTAGGCACAGAAGTTTCTTGATCTTAGTCTGTCTTGTGAGCACCATGGGAAAAAGCTGATGAGAACATGAAGACTCACTTAGAGCTTAGAATTCTCAGTAATTCTTATCCTCACCAGCCTATATCTACAGATTTGTTAAAATTTCATCTTTTATTGTTCACTTTTGTGATGATTTCCTTTCAAACTCTGTTGAAAATGAAACAATGTGTGTGTTCTGTCTTTGTACTTTGGGGGCTAGTCATGTTTTGGTGTTCAATTCACTGACTTCAACCTCAGCTCTCTGATGAATTGGACAAATTTTGGGTTGGAAAATTTTGTAGATTATCTAGCCTTTTCCTTCTAGCTTAGAAGTGATGTTCTCTTGTGATTTTCCACATCTTGTGAAGGAATGAAATTCTTGAATGATATTTAAAGTACATTGGTCAGTTTTATTATGTCTAGGAAGATTTAGATTAGAGGAATCTGGTGGATCTATTGTCTGCCTGGTATTTGCTGCTTAAAGGGCTATTGCTGCATTGAACAGTTCTATAGAAAACTAAGGAGAAATTGCATTCTCCTTACTTGATTATCAAGGAAAGGAGAAGCTGAGAGAGTTGACACTTGCCGGCGAAGGGGAAGGCTTGGTGTGAGTGTCTCATTTTCTGCAGATTTTATCGTGGGTGCAGTCCGTATACTGTGCTAAATGGGAAGAGTAAAACTCAGTAGAAAGCTTACCTTTTTATTGGCTCGAATAACCAGATATCAAGGCTGAGAGCAAGCATCCTTATCTACTGGAAGAATGATCCTCAGGGAGTATATTAGAAAGCTACAGTTCTGTACAAAAAAAAAAAATCTTCCTATATCTATAGCTGGAATATGAGCTATATATGTAACTTGCACACTTACCAGGTTGAGTGACAACAGATGAACTGAGATTCGAATGGTTATTTACTATAGGCGATCCAGTTTTTTGCCATATAGTTTTGGTCATTAACTGCCAACTTTAGAAAGGATTTTCAGGGCTAACGAGATAGCTCAATGAACTAAAGCATCTGGTTAGGCAAACTTAGGCAAGCACAGGGACCACAGTTCAATCCCTAACACCATATGCCATGCCAGTCCCACCCCCAGGGTGGGCTGAGCTGGCCAGAGTCCAGGCATAGTGGCTCATGCCTGTAATCCCAGTGCTGGGGAGGCTAAAAGCGGGAGGATCACCACAAGTCCAAGCTGCATAGTGAGATTCTGCAACAACCAAATATATTTAAAAAAAAGGATTTCCAGAGAAATTTAACAGAATATATAATTCATACAATGTATCATTCTAGACATCCACAATGCAACCTTAAGTTATAAATTGCATGATAAACAGCATCTAATAAAGACTAAACCCTAAAGACTCAGAAGATGGGCAAGCAAAGATTTTGAGAGGAGAACTTATAAACGTTCTCAAAGATATAAAGAGAAATATGCTAACAATCCGAGAAAAGACAGGACATCTCTGCAGAGAAATATTAGACAGTCTAGGTCTGAAAGTGATAACATGCAGCAAAAAATTCACTGGGTGACCATCTCCACTTGGTAGAGTGGAGATGAAATTCACTGGGTGACCATCTCCACTTGGTAGAGTGGAGATGAAAAAGGACAGGTCAGGGAAATTCATTAATAGAAATTGCTTTAAGAATTAGAAAAAAAAAAAAAAAAAGAGGAAAAAATGTAAGCAGAGATGCAGGAAACTGCAGAACAATATCCAAAGCTCTTACATATGTTGCAACAGAAATTCAAATTTGTTAGATTTCCAAAAGGAGAAATCCCCAGAAGAAAAAATGTCTGAAAATATCTTTGGTAAATGACATGCATTTATAGATTCAAGAACTGTGGTGATCATTAAGTAGTATTAATTTAAAGAAAATTGTACCTAGGTACATCTTAGTTAAATTTCAAAACAAAAAGGAAAAAAATATATCTTGAAAATACCCAGAAAGAAATGAATTTTAATTGTAGGGGATCAGGAATGCAAATTGCCTTCTCATTTCACCAGAATCCATAGATGTCAGAAGGTAGCTGGGCAATATCTTTAAAGGGCTTACAGTAAAGAAGAGAGATCAGAACCCCCAGAAATCCCTCTGTAATTCCACAGTTCTATCTTCAGCAAGACACATCCTTCAAGAATCCTTCAAGGTGAAATAAAGATATTTCCTAGAGAAGAAACATAGGATAATGCATCACTAGCCAACCTGCATGCTGAAAAAGGATAAGGGAAGGTCTTCCTGCTGGAGGACAGGCCATCATCCTTGGGAAGCAATGAAGAGCACCAGATGGATTAATACCTGGGTAAAAAAAGCTACTTTTCTCTTAATTTATCTAAATATGTGGAACTGTGGAATCCTAACATACAGTGTATATAGATTGCATATAGTAACCAAAGCATAAAGCCTAAGCACAGGATAATAGCCCCATCTCATTGGGTTGTTTCTCTTTTCAAATTCTATGAAGTGACATAATAGTGGATTAGTGTTATGCAGATTATGACAGATTATGAATGTGTATTGTAACCATTGCAGTGCCTGATATATAAGAAATATCTAAAGGTCAACAGATAGATTAAAATGAAGTTCTAGAACAATAATCAGTTTCACCAAGAGAAGGCAAGATAGGAGAAGAGCAGAACATAAAATTTGAGAGAAAATGAAAGCAGAAGTAAAATGGTTGGTTAAAGGCATATCAATAATTATATTAAATGTGAATAAGCTAAACACCCACTTGAAGTAGAGTCAGCGGCATCCACATGTTTTTTCAATTATGTATTTGGTACAGGGTCTCATTATGAAGCTTGGACTCATAGTGATCCTCCTACTTTCAACCTCCCCAGTACTGAGATTATAGTCATGAGCCACCATGCTTGGACTTGGTTGCTGACTCAGTGTACCCCAGGGATGGGGCCATTGTGGCATGAGGGACCATGTGGGAGTGGGGATCAAACCCTGATCCTTGTGCTTACCAAAGCAAATGTTTAGTCCTCTGAGCTATCTCACTGGCCCAGTCGTGCAGTTTCTTGTCTTGATTTTCATCTTTATGTCATTTGCTTAACCCTTGCTAAAAAAATTTAAAGCACCCCCTGAAAATTATGCTAAGGAAAGCAGTTGAGGCTTACACATGACCAAGAGGGTGCTGGCACGGTGAGAAAAGAATGCTATTTCCAGGCACTCTGCCAGGAGAGCGAAGCACTGTGTATTTCAATAAAATACTTGCAGTGGGGAACATAAACTTAGTTCTCAATGTGTTCATTGACTTGAATCCTCCTTAAGGGTCTGCATTTAGTCATCGACTGCCCCGTTATCAGCTGTGTGACTTCTGTCTTGGATCTTTCTGGAAACCAGATGAAGTAGAACTTCAAAATAGACATCTGTTGTCCATGGAAAGTCACTTAATTTCTCTGGATTGTATATAAACAAAACGAGTTCACTGGAAATGCATGGAGAATTTGGGTCTGTCAGTGCATGATACAGGGCAGACCCTGGGCAGCTACATTTTCCACAAGTTTCATAAGTGGCTCTTTTGCTGGATATATAAGGGCCTTCCTAGGTTGTTATATTCTGTGATTCCATTACACATAATTTTTTGCATGAGGTGTCAGGAAAAATGAGTTTTTTTTTTTTCCATTCCATATAAGCTTTCACTTTTAAAATGGTAGGATAACTTAGGATCATGTGATATTTTAATCTAGGTTTCCTCGTGTGGTCATCTCTCTGTGTCTCTGTCTTTTTCTCTCTGTTTCTGTCTCTTCTATTCATTTGATCTTTTGATTGGCCCATCCTGATGAATGGAGATTTGTTCACAAGGAATTTTCTAGTCAGTTTTAGAAGCAAAAGCTCTGGCACCACCTGGATTCTCCCTGGATTCTCTGGCTTGTCTCAGAATCATCACCTGATCTTGGCAGTTAGAGATTCTTTGTGGGTTTTGGAGGATAGAGTTGTTTCCTAGGATGTAGAGAAAAGACATGAATAGTGCTTCCATGTAAGAGCAGAACACTGCTGTAGGAGGACCTGGCTTCAGGCTGCGTTGTTTGCATTCTGCAACCATTCACTGGGAGGGAGGTGCTTGCTTAAAAATTTTTCTTTCTGCCTCTTAATTGGGTACTAGGTTGACTGCATTAGTGGCAGTTAGTTAATCCTTTGCTTAACTTGTTCTTTTTCAGCACAGCCAAGGGCATTGCCAAAGATGAAAACTGTCAACAGAGGTTAAGTCCTTATCAGACAGGTGTGTATGAGTTGGAGGTGGACAGCTGGAGTGTGTGAGACAGCTATATTGCTGTAGTCAGGAAGCACCATAGAAAGAAGACAGAGTGATGAGAGGGATGTTTCCCTGGAAAATGAATGAGTAGGATCATGGAGGTGTATGTTCCTTTTTTGTTGGTCAACTTCTACATTTCCAAATCACTAGAGTCAAGAGTAAAGGAAAGAGGAAGTGAAATTGTATACTGAATCACACTTCTCAAAGCTTTCAGGATGAACTTCAGGACAGAGGACTTCTTTAAAAACAACTCCAGTTCTTCTTTCTTAGATTCTTAATTTCCACAGCACTTGTGATTCTGTTTTCTCGCCACTCATTCTTCCTTCTTTCAGACTGCTTGCGAGTCATGTTTACTCGCTGCCTGCCCATGCTCATTTCCTGCAGAAGTCCCGCTCTTAGTCTCCTAAACATGGCTTGTGGACTTGCAGCCTTGGGCATCCCTTGGGAGCTTGTTGGACATGCTGAATTGCGGGTGCTGCCCCCGACATTTGGAGCCAGAATCCTCATTTCAGCAAGATCCCCAAGTGATTTAAGGCACATTCAAGACTGAGAATCACCACCCTCGCTATTTTTGTTGAAGGCCTCACATAGTGTTCCGAGTACAGAATCTAATGGCTGGTTCTTTGACCACACTATCACTTGTCCTGATTTTCTTCTTCAAAGCTTGTCTCTGTGACTTCTGTAACATAGCCTTATCTAGATCTCCTTTATGATGTGCTGGTCTTTTCTCTCCTGGGAAATTTTCTGATTCCCTTTCAATAACTCTGGATTGCAGATGCTTCCCAGTTTATCTCCATCCTTACCTTCTCCTCTCAAGGTCTAATTCTACTGTTCCAGCTAAGTCCTGGACAGCCTTACCTTGGATGTCCCTCTGGAACCCCAAGAATGTGATGTTCCAACCAGTTTACCTTTTCTTTCACAGCTTGCTTTCTTAAAGGGTGGCAAGGGGTCTGCATCATCATGAATTTCTCTTTCCTACCTAATCTGTCACCAGGTTGTACCTCCATCTCTGTCTTTGTGCTCTGATTTTTCTCATTTACTCAAGTTATGTTAACCTCTTCCCTGAAAGGACAGATCTCTGTAATTCTAGATGTTATCTGCTTTGGCCTCTCTTGCCCTCCACTATGAAGTGTTTTTCTAGAAGTTCTAGTTATTCCTTTGCTCTGCTCTGGAGCATTCTTTGTTTCTCTGCAGTTTTCAGTTAAGTCTGAGTTCTTTAGAGCAGGCTTCAAGACCCCAAACTCTTACCCCAAACTCCCTTTTCACTCATCTCTGCAAGTACTCCATCCTTGGCCAAACAGAAGTCCTGTCTTTTCTCTCCGGCTTTCCTTTACTGGCTAAGATGGGCTTTAGAATGTAGAATGGAATTCTGATAGAGTACTACAGGATGAGTAGGGAGCTGGCAATGGTCCTGGGCGTGTGTGAGTTCATTACAAACAGGTGAAGCTGGATGTATGATCTTCCATTTTTCTCCCCTTTTTGACTTAGTGGATCAGGAACTGTGTTAAACACCAAAAATTCAGGAAGAAATTTGACATGTGATTTGTTTCAAACAACTCTACCAAAAGAGGCCTTAGAAAAATGGAAGTGGGTCACATTGGAGGGATGCCTCTTATTCCCAACAGAATGTGGCTTGGTGCCTGATTTCTGGAAACAATTATTTCCCCGTGACTTAGGTTAAAATGTAGAGTTTTATAAGGTCTTTTTGCAAATGAGAAGAGGACCAAGAGATGGAGCAAGGGGGAAGTAATATAATTAAGATATTACATACATGTTATAAACATGTTCCAACTCCTCTTCATGATGAATGTAATCCTCATATACTACAGACACATACTAATAAAACTTAGAAATAAAACACACACACAAAAAGGTCTTATAGGATTTATGTGTATTGTATTTGTAGGTGACAACATTGGGAGGAACAGCACAATCAGATAATAGAATCACGTCCCAATCTTTTTACCAGCTAGACTGTATGGGCCAAATCAGAGATGAATTTTAGGAAGATTTACACATGTATTTGGACTCTCAGATCAACATTAAAGTATAAGAATAAGTGTGGTAGGTGTGAAGTACATTAATTTTTACTTGATATCTTCAAATATCTGAATGTGTTAAAGAACCTCATGAATACTGTAGGTTTGTTGACACAACCTGAAAGTCTTGGAAGAGGAGGCAAGCCATGCCCAGACTATTGTGTTCAGTTCTGTGTCCTGCATTTTTAAAAATTGCTTGAAAGCAAGCAGTCATATTTAATCACATGTCCAGTCTTACAAAACTACATCTGTTAACAACAACTTTTATGATTAAAAGTAGACAACATATCAACCATTGTTAATCAGCTGTTCTTGTTTTAAAAATCTGTAACATGTATTTTTGTATGTTACCTTTTGTATGTCTTTGCTTCTGGTTTTTGTTCTTCCTTTCTGTTTAACTCTTCAAAATACAATAAAGTTGCAAAAAATGAAGTGAAAAAGTACAAACAATTGAGAAAATGAGATGAAAGAAACAGAAGTACTATCTGCTTCCTTCCACAGACCAGCAGAAATGCACAGTGTAGATGTCCAAATCATCCTTCTCCCATACATAGATATAGCTCTTTCCCCCATTCCCTCATCTGTCCTTCTCAACTCGGAGACTCTTTCCTTTTGAATAAGTTCATTCCCTTCACCTCTATCAATGGTACCCTTCAGATTCCATTTTTCTCTTTCAGGTTCTCTACTCAGGAGTCAATACGATACTTGCACATATGAGTCTGATTTACTTCACTTAAGAAATAAGTTACATCGATTTATATCAAAAGACTCATATTTATCCTAACTTACAGCTCAATAATATTCCACTGTGTAAAGATACCACATCTTCATTCATTCTTCAGTTGATGTGTGCCCTGCATTTTAAGTGGGGATTGGAGTCTTTTCAGGGAGAGCATGACCAGAGTCATTTGCCCATGGTGTGGTTGAGTGTGGAGAGCTCCCTGAGTTGCCTGTGATAGCCGCTGAAGTCCAGTTTTACTCAGTTACAGTTTCTTTGGGGGAAGGAAGTTGCTGTGTAACTGGAGTTTCTCTAGAGACATTCAGCCTGATGCTTTCCTTGTAGTGTGTGTTCATGAGTACTGTTGAAGGAACATCATGTAAGCACTGCCTCCTGGCCCACGGCATAGTTTCCTTCAGAGCACAGACCACATGTTCTCTTTCTTTTTATGTCATCCCAGCCACCTTTCTAGGGGTTGGATGTTTAGAAGATGCTTATTAAAGACAAGATGAATTCACAAAATTAAGAGAAATCCACTGAGCACCTCATGCTTACCTCCCCCACTTCCCTTTTCCTATTAAATATAAACAAAGCAACACTATAAGAATGACACTGGCCTAGCTTCTGGGGCTGTCTCACTAACTCACTTGATTTGGGCAAGTAAGAACACACGTACAGGATCCGGCCATGAGGAAGTGGAATGGAAAGTGTCATGACTGCTGAAATTTAGGGTCAGACATCTGAATGCAGCAGCTGGGCTCTCCCAGCCCTTTGGTATTGGTTATGGTAATGAAATGTTTCAAAATGACACAATTAAGATACTTAATCATTTGCAAGTTTAAGTCCTTTTCAATTGGCCTGGAAGCAGCAGAAATTGCATAGTTTGCTTCCTGGGAGATTGTAGCCCAAGACCAATAACTCACTTGTGTCTGTACAGCTGTTATATGCTATTCACTGGCAGGTGTGACTAATGCCACTGCTGACACCACCTCCTGAATGAATGTGGGCTTCTCAAGCAGCTTGTTCATGAGTATCTGTGAGAGCATTGTGGGAAGGGTGCTGGCTCCTCTTTGTGGCTACTGGTGGGGCTGAGCCCACTCGAAAGACTGGGATTAATGTTGGGGACTACTTTTTCAGGGCCTGTGTGCTCCCTATGGGGCCTTTCCTGGCACATGCCCACAATCCCTGGTGCTCTTTTTCTCCTCTGTCGCTGTATTATCTTAACTTTCTGGACTGGGTAGGCATTTTCTGGAGGTTCTGAAAGCACATTTATTTAAAAGTGACAAGTGGTGGTGGTGAGGGGTCACACAAGACACAAGGGCACATCTGGGTGTGCCAGCATGTCACAAGAAAGCAATGGGTTTTTGCAGACAAGGATCTGTCTAGAAAATACATAAAAATCTAACATCTACTGTTTAAAGAGTCAAAAGCTGGAATAGCTTTTATCATTTCATCATGTTTAGTTTTCTTCTGTTTTTTTTTTTTTCTTTTTTCTTTTTAAAGAAACATTGAAGGAAAGAAATCAAGTTTCATTCATGTGTCAACTTGGATTATTTTTTCTCAGTCAGTTTAGCAATCAACAATAATAAAAACCCAGGTATAAAATTTTCACACATTTATAGTAGCATAAAAAATATTAAGCAGAAAAGTCCTTTAAACCCTTTCACATTTTCATTGCACTTAGCAGGTGCTACATATCAGGCTCCTACTTACCTGGTCAACATGAACTGGAAAGTGCTGGGAGCTGGTGGAGTGCCTGGAGCCAGAGCACAAGATTTGTACTTTCACCTCTTGATTAGGCCATTGGAAAGAAATCCTAGCACCAATCAGATCAAGGGGATGTGAAAGTGACTCAGGGTTACTTGGAGACTGTGGAGATGAGTGGTCAGCTAGGCAGTGAAAACCTCATTTCTGTGCCTTTCCAGGATAGCCAGCTCATGTGGCTGGAGGCAGTTTCCCTAAAGACATGGCCAGTGTTCCTCTCTGGGCTGGTGGAGAGGAGCAGTGTGGATGATTCTTTTTTTTTTTTTTAAATTTAATATTTTTATTGTTTAAATTTAACAATGGTTAGATTACATATTTTCATCATCAGATCAGTTTAGATTAATACATATAGGTATATAAGATTGATCAAACAATTAAACATTAACCCTTTTAAATCAACATTACTTTTTTTTTTTCTTTTTCTCTTCCCCCTTTTTTTTGAAAGTTGACATATTGCATATTGTCCTCACAATCGTTCTACAGAGTACAGTGTGTGGGCATGACCCACCTCCTTATTGATGTTGCTTAGAAAAAAAAAAAAAAGGAAAAGAATATACTTCTCTTTGGACTAAGAGGAAGCAGATACATACACAGTCAAATGATTCTTGGTGAGCAAACAATTCACAAGGGAGTTCTGTTTTGTTTTGGAAGCTACCCTGCGTGTTAATGACAGCTCATATTAATATGGTTATATTCAGTTTAGAAAATAATTCTGGGGACCATTGGTCTAATAGCTGGGAATCAATGAGGAGAGCCAGGGATTAGTCTCTTGGTTTTGCTCAGATACTTGACACTTAAGTAAGTTACTGAGTTATGTTTGTTTTATCATCTGTAAAATGAAAGAATCAAACCAGTCCTTCCTAGATTGCACAGGATTGTGAGTCTGAAATAATAGTTTCGAAAGCACCTTGAAAAGTTGACAGAAAAAAATATACATTTCTATAAATATCTTTATTCACAGCTTTCCTCCTATGAGATCTGCTAGATCTGGGGAGGCCATGGTAGGCAGGTAGGAAGGCGGAGGCTTTCTTTAGATCACTGGTGGCAAACCTGTGGCATGCTTATTTACTTTTAAGACAAAAGCTGATGTATGAGGTTTTCTCTACACTTGGTTAAATTGTGGTGTTCACACTTCGTAATAACTAAGTGGGTTCTGGGTGAGCTTTGGGCGCTCATCTCTGAAAGATTAGCCATGACTGTGTTATGCTATGAGATTGATATATATATTTTTTCTTGTGTTGCTTTAAAAATGGATAGAATTGGGCTGGGGAGATAGCTCAGAAGTCTGAGCACCTGTCTGGTAAGCACAAAGACCTGGGTTTGATCCCTGGCACCTCGTGCTGTGCCAGTCCCAGAACTCTGGTCACACAGTGCAGGCCATTGAAACCAGGCCTGATAGTGTGAGCCTGTAATCCCAGCACTGGGGAAGCAGAGACAAGGGGATCACTATGAGTCTGAGTTGCACAGCAAGACCCTGTACCAGATAAAAGAATAAATAAATAAATAAAATTAAAAATGGATAGAATTTCTAGAATTTATACTAATTAGATAATCATAGGGATTGTACAACAATGGAGAAACTATTTCCTACACTAAATAATGATATGGGGAGTCACAACTTTAATATAAATATTTGAACTACATTACCTACATCTAAGGGTCAGATTTTATTTTTCTTTGGCAGCTTTTATTTTGCTTCTTTTCTCCCCTCCCTCTCTCTTTCTGTGGTTCAGGGGATGAACCCAAAACCCCAGGCATGCTAGGCAAATGCTACAGCCATATCCCCGGGGCCATATCCACAGCCTGGAAGCAGCTGTACTGAGACATGATCCCATGCTGTACAATTCATTCTCTAACACTTAAAATAGTTTTTAATGTACATATAATCCACAGATGTGTGCAACCACTGCCCTGGAAGAAAACTCAGTTCTCTTTAGTAGTCTCTTGTCTCATCTCTCCGAGCCTCTAGTGACTGGTAGGTAACTTCCTGTGTGGATGGGTTTGTGCATTATGAGCACTGCATATACATGCAGTAGTTCCATGTGTGGTCTTTTGGGACAAGCTTCTTGCATGTCACAGAGTGCTTTCAAGGTGCATCCATGTTGCAGCATGTATTGATCCTTCATTACCTTCGGTAGCTGAATAGTGTTCTACAGCAGGGGTATGGACTTATGTCCATTCCTCCATTGTTGGACATTTGGATTGTTCGTTAATTTGGGGGGCTCAGTTTCACTTTTTAAGTTTTCAAAATATATGCAATTCAGACCTGAGTTTCTTAGAGTCTCCCATGTTTGGAGATCTGAAAGCTCTATGGTGCTTCTCTGCTATGATATAGTTTATAGTTGGTCTGGGTGGAACATGCCTACAATCTCAGCACTCTGAGAGGTGGAGGCAGGAGGACTGCAAGTCAGAGCCCAGACTAGGCAACTTAGTAGGAGACTGTCTCAAGCAATAAAGGACTAGGGATATTGCTCATTGTGAAAGCCTGGCAATCAATATCACACACACACACAACAGAGCTGAATGCTAACACATCTTGCTTAGGAGTCTAGCTCTTCCCCTGATTTCTAGCTGTTGTGCTTCCCACTTTATGACACCTTCCCACTTTATGGAGGAGGCAGGTTAGTGCCATTTGGACATCATATCTATAATTCAGGTAATAGCTACTAGGGGTTGTTTTGAGTTATCTACCCTTAACATTGGTTAATCATCTTACACTGTTGGGATTAAACCTTATAATTTCTTTTTTTAATCTGGTGAGAAAATAAATATTAAAGTCACATATGCAAGGCAAGCTAAGATGAAGGTCTGACACATTTTGCCAATGAAGATAAAAGGCACTTAAATTTATTACATACAAAGTGAAAAAAAAAAAAAGATAAACCAAAGATGCTAGCTCCCCAAGATCTTTGCCTTTCATTTCCTCAGACTGTACCCAGGCTGGGCCCAGTGCTTTGGGAGACTGAGGCCAGATCAGATCACAAGTTTGAGTCCTGCCTCAAGACTGAATTATACAGGCCCTAGATGAGTTTCAGAGGGTTCAGGGCAGCCTGAAACTGAATGTGAACTTTGGGCCTGTGACTTGCCCCACTGGTTGAGAACTTCTGCATTCATGAATATTCTTCTGTTCTTAGGAGAGTGTGACAGCGGTGATGCATAAAGAGTTTATTTTGTCAAGTTGCCAACCCTGGTGACACTGATTTATACAATCTCTCATCTGTAAAATGGACTTATATCAAGTATTATCTGAAGGTTGCTTTTGGGTGTAAAATTTTATGACTGTAAATGAAAGCATTTAATTCACTTTAAGAAGAATCAAACTAGCCCTTCCTAGATGGTAGGGATTGTGAGTTTGAAATAATAGTTTTTTTTTTTTTTTTCTTCAGTACTGGGGATTGAGCTTAGGACCTTGCGCTTGCCAGGCAAACACTTATTCTGCTGAGGTATCTCCCTGACTGAAATAATAGTTTTGGAAGCACCTTGATAAGTTGACACTTTGAGCACTTATCTCTAAAAGATTTGCCACGACTGTTATGGTTCGAGGTTCTACATTTCTACAGCTGCCCTCTCATCTGATAATGTTGGAATAATTTGGAAATAGTAGTTAGTGGAAGGCACATTTCTTTGACATTTCAGTTAAGCTTGAAATAGCTGTATACTAGAGAGGGAGAGAGAGAGAGAGAGAGAAGGAGAGGTAGAGGGAGAAGGAGAGGGAGAGGGAGAGGGAGAAAGAGAAAGAGAGAAACAGCTTAAGGGAGAGACAGTAGAGAGACAGAGACAAAGACAGAAGTAGAGACATATTTTATAGAGGTACCTTGAAAAGTTTAAGTATCTGTACAAACTGACCATAGGTTGGGTTATTGCACTGTGTTTGGATTGGCTTGGAGAAGTTGTCCTTTATAGTTTGATTACTGTATTAGTGAAATGGAGATATGATGAGTTAATGTGCTTGGGTGTTTGTTAAGCAGATGGACTTACAGAGAGCATCGGATGAACATGCTTCCTTTAAGGACTTTCCAGTGTTACATTCTCCAGGGCTGTGTGCAGATAGGGTCAGAGTGCCATGTAGTCGCCATTATGCGTTGAGCTTTGAGCCACCGATGACAAGAGGGAGAAAGTACCACTTGTGGTCTTCTTGGTAGATACTTCATTTTTCCTTGTTGGGAAAATTGTGACTTTTAACAAGGTATTTCCCCTCCTTCATATCACCCAGTGCTAGGTATTACATATGATCCACTTTATTTTATTTTTGTGGTACTGGGGATTGAACTCAGGACCTTGCACTTGCCAGGGAAGCACTTATTCCAGTGAGCTATCTCCCCAGCCTATGTATGAACCACTTTAAGATCTACTTGGGGATCCCAGTCCCCTTGCCTGCAACTGGTTTAGACATGAACCTGTGACACTGTGCTAGTGAGCACAAAGAGGAACTGCCAGGAGGCTTCAGCACAGGTCGCTTGCCCGAAGAAGAGATATAGGCAAGATGTGGTTCTGCCTATACCCATAGGTTCTGTTAGGTCTGCAGCAAACTTTGGGGTTCCAATTGTCTTTCCATAAGTCTAAAAGGTGACATGTGGAGGGTAGAAAATAAAAGTACAGAAAGGTCTTGGAGACAGGCTGTGCCTGCCCTATTCTGACTTCTGAGCCTTTTGACCCCATGTGATTCAGATGACCCTGTTGCCTTCATCTTCAGATATGGGCCTTTAAAGCTCACTACTACTGTTATTTATAATATTCAATGCACATTCAGATTCAACACTATGGAAGAAAACCTTTATCGTTATTCCCTGTTCTCTTTTCTTGTTTTCTTTTTCTTGACCACTTACCACATTATATGTAACAAAGCATAAAGCACAGGCATTTTTTTCTGTCATTCTGGAGTCCCCAGAAAATTGAACAGTATCCACCACTCAGAGGTAAATTCCCAGTAAATGTTTGATATAATGAGTATTTTACTAATTTAGATGATTTATTGCTGCTTCTATTCATTCTTTTCTTCTGGTTGCAATTTCTGTTGAGTACTTTGCCAGTTTTGGCAGGACTTTCAGCTATGGTTTAGATGTAAGAATTTTCTCATTTGATCTAAAAACATTTTAACTTTGGCTTCATTGCTAAAGGACAAGGGTAGTTTAGCTGGATAAAGAATTTTAGCTGAGGGCTGGGGAGAGAGCTCAGCAGCCTAAGCACCTGCCTGGCAAGCATGAGGACATAGGCTTAATCCCTGGTATTCAATGCTGTGCCAGCCCTGAAACTGGGTGTAGTGGAGCACACCTGTAATCCCAGAGCTGGGGAGGCTGAGATGAGAGGATCACTATGAGTGTGAACCCTGTTCCAAATCAATCAATCAATCAATCAATCAATCATAAAATAATTCTAGCTGATAGTTAGCTTTCTATGAATACATTGAAGATATTGTCCCTTCATGTACTGAATTGTGTCTTACACTTGCCCCCCAGACCTGAGAGTTGAAGCCCTAACTTCATTTGGGCTGTATTTGGAGATAGAACCCTTAGGGAGGAAATTAGAATTAAATGAGACCATAAGGGTGGGGCTTAAGTCCAATAGGATGAGTGACCCTGGAGGAAGAGGAAGTAATGATAGGAATGAACCTTCTTTCTGCAAGCATATTGGAAGGAAAGGTCCCAGGAAGCCACAGCAAGAAGGCAGCCATCAATGAACCAGAAGAGTCCTCGCCAGAGACTGATGGGCTTTCTCTCTCTCTCTCTCTCTCTCTCTCTCTCTCTCTCTCTCTCCTAGAATACTTGCTGGAGTTGATCATGAATCTTACTCTGTCCATGATGATCTTCTTAGCTGCTAGAACTGAAAGGAAATACTGTCCGCTGTTTCATCCGCTCTGTCCATGGTTTTCTGTTACGGCAGCCTGAGTGGATTACTGCAGATTTCACTGTGTTCTGGGGTTTATTCTATGAAGAGAGTTGCTTGATTTAAAGGTTTTTCTCTTTACTTTTAGTGTTTTTGTTACCATATAGCATATGAATGAGTGGATTTGTTTTTATTTAAAATCTTTGAAGCCAGGTGTGTTGGCACACACCTGTAATCCCAGCACATGGGAGGCTGAGGCAGGAGTGATTGCTCCAAGTTCAAGGCCAGCATAGGCTCCATAGTGAGTTTAGGACTGGTGTGAATTACATAGTGAGACCTTGTCTCAGACCAAACCAAACCAAACCAAACCAAACCAAACCAAACCAAACCAAACCAAACCAAACCAAACTCTGAACAAAAACTCCATGGTATTAAATGGTCTTATTCAACCTAAGTATTCATGTAGTTGTTTCCTAGTTTTGGGAAATGTTGAGCTATTAGCTTTTGTGATTCCTACCCTGTTTTTTCTCTCTCTCTCTCTCTCTCTCTCTTTTCTTCTAGAATACTTGCTGGAGTTGATCATGAATCTTACTCTGTCCTTCTTTCCATGTCCCTTGTATTTCATACATCCAATCTTTTTATCTTTCTATGTTGATTTCTGGATAATTTTCTGGTTTACTCTATGGTTCACAAATCCTCTTTTCAGATGTATCTAATATTCTATGTAGCCCAACCACCAAATGTTAATGTAGAAGACCTATGTCTGTTTTTTGGCTTCTTTTTTGGGCAGTTTTCCCCCTGACTCTTACTGTATCTTCTTATTTCATAGTGATTCCCCTACCTTTTCAACGCTTGTTTCAGATTTTAAATAATTTTTATTCCCTCAGTTTGTGATTAGTTGAGTTTCCTTCATAATGGTTTATTTCTTTGTGTGGTTTACAATTTTTGAAAAACTATGTGCTCATGCTCACCTAGAGTTGTCTCATGTGGCCTGGGTTGTGGAAGCATTACTATTTTTGAAAAACAGGAGTATCATGAGGGTAACACCAGTTGTATGTTATTTTTCTATCTTGGATGACAAATACCATTCCTGTATACTCATGAATAGTATAAGCTTGATGTTTTCACTCCCTGCAAGATGCCTTTTTTCAGGTGATAGCCCTGAGAAATCATAGGCATTCTTACTGGTTTTCTGGGCTGATACAGTTTTTCTCTTGTATACTGGGAAACAGAGCTATCCAGATGGATGTAGGACTCATGTCTACTGTTTCCCATCTGTGTGGACTCAGGACACAGGTCCCATTCCTCTGAAGACATTAAACACGTAGATCCTAAGATGTGTAGCCAGGTCAAATACTGCTACAGGCTGTTATGGTATAGACGTTGGTTTTAACCTTTTAAAATCTTACTTGGAAATTTCTTGTTTGTTGCTCTCTTATGTATTAAAATTTTAGGAAAGGATTGTGTTTCATCTGGATTTCTTGGAGTGTTGCGCATGTTGTGTAGTGTAGTATGCTGTGCTTTGGAAATGAATTCAGGTCTGAAATTTGTCACTGAAGGCATCTTCATTGCCAAATCCAGTGCATTATTTCAGCTCCTACCATCCAGAACCTCTGGCTAGTGCACTGGGGCTCTAGACCAGCCATTCAGATTTTACAGTTCTCTCTTGCCTCAGTGCCACTCTTCCTTGGTTTCCTGAGCACAGCTCTGGCCATCTCCTACCTGTCCTGGCTTGCTGCTTGTCCCTCACTTGTACCTTGTGATCTTGCCCACTGTGGGACTTCATTTGTTGGGGTGCACTGGTGAATCAGCTCCACCTTTGCCACGTCTTCCCCATCCAGACTCAGGTATTGCACCTTCCCAGTGATGTGTTCCTGAGGCCTCAACAGGCTGCTCATATTTATTACATCCAGTGCTGACCTCTGCCATAATTACTGTCTACTGTCAGATGTCTTGTCTTCTATATATTTTTTAGGCACTGTCCTGTATCTTTGTTCTCATCCATTTTCCTTTCTCCTTCCCCAATCTCATGCCACACAGAAGCAGTCATCAAGTCTTTCTGCCTTTACACTCAAAGGTTGCTTTAAGTTTTTCTTGTCAAGCCCATGTGAAGTACTCTGGTTCAGTCAGTCCTCCTGTCTCATCAGGTCTGTAATTGATATCTCCCTCCCTTTTCCTTGTCCAATTCCATCTCCCACCCAGTTCCTTGCTGTCATACTGGCCCCAATTCTTTGACTCAGCGGCCTCAGTGACTATCCTTCCTGTCTCTGGTAAAGTCTTAAGTCCTTTCTGTGGGCCTCGAGACCTTTGTGATCTGTTGTCCTGTTCTTTTCTGTCCTCTCTTGGGGCTATGTGGACTTTGCCACACCCCCTGCCATGCCTTGCTCTGCTTCCACGCCTACTCTGACAAGGTTCTCTTTATTGGGCATGGCCTCCACCCATCTTCACTTGACTGGACAGCTTCCCATTCTTTATAGCAAATTTTATGTGCAGCCTTCTGTATTATTCATCCTTCTGTCACTGTAGCAAAATACCTGTGATAATTAATTTATAAAGGGAAAGTGTTCATTTCAGCTTGCAGTTTAGGAGATCCTGGTCCAAGAGCAGTTAGTTGCTAACCCTATGAACTTGGGTCTGTGGTGGGGCAGCACATCATGAGGGGTGAGTGTGGTGGAGCAGAACTGCTTACCTCAGAAGTCAGGGAGAAAATAGGAAGACAAAGGCAGCATGCAGGATGACCAGAATCCCATCATTCCCTTCATGGGTTCATGCTCAGTGACCTAATTTCCTTCCACCAGGCTCCGCCTCTTAAAGGACCTACTGCTTCCTAATAGAATCATGTAGAGGACCAAGCCTTTGGTGTATGGACCTTTGGGACATTGGAACATTCTATATTTCATAGCTTCAACCATCTCAAAGAAACTGGCTTGTATTTTCCTTTACTGTGTTCCCAGAACTCCAGTGTGTTTGTCTATCCTTTTAACCCTGTTGCTGTGCCTATTTCCAAAAATATTGTGAGCACTTCCAGGAAGGGAATCAAATTTTCCTCTAGTGTGTATCTTGAGCACATAGCCTGGAGTGTGGTGAGTGCTCACCATGACTATGCAGATGGGCGAGTGAATGAATGGATAACTGCATGCTTGTTCAGAGAATGGGAACTCTACGGGGTTACAGATCTAGGTTGGATGGCTTCCTGGAGAAGGCGGCTTGTGGTGTCTGCCTGAGGTGAGCGAAAGGTGAGCAGGACAAGGACAAAACTAAACTGCCAGTATTTGGTGTCCCCTTCTTGGGTGCTTTTCAAGTGCCCGACTGATTGCGGCAGCAGGTGACTAATGGCCAGCAGCGTTCTGACAGTCCCTGCTGACAGGCGATAATGAGATTAGTGCCTTTTGACTCTATTATTAACAAGTAGGTAGAGAATCATTTGGGCATGTCAGGAGCTAATGATAGGAATTAAGGGTTCCTCTAACTCTGTGGCAGCAGTTCAGGTACTCGATGCTTTGAAGACTAATTGCAGGCATTTCTCCCTCTAAATATTTTTAAATAAACATTTTTGTGTATACAGAGCACACATAAAAAGTATAATGTGTCCAGCTTGATTAATTATCACAAAATGAGCATAGCAATGTAATCAGCATGAGACTAGAGTGCAGATACCTGTTGGCGTTTAGAGCTACAAGTCCCCCAAGTGCTGCTCCCAGTCACCCCTGTCCACCTTCTTCCCATCAATGGTAGCCAACCACTTGTCTTGGAAGCAGAAATTGATTTTGCCACTTTTGAAACTTTATGGAAATGAAATCAGATAGTATATCGCTTACCATGTGCTTTCTTCATCCGCCAAACAGTACGCCTGTTGGATGCACGCGTGTTGAGGTAGCAGTGGCTCATGCATCCTCACTGCTGTGAGCTGCTGCTCTGTATAAACACACTCCATTCTATAGAGCTGTTCTACCATCGATTGGTGCTAGGCTGGTGCCTGGTGTTTAGCTGCTGTGCATAGAGCCGCCATGAATGCTCTCTGTGTCTGTTGGTGGACAGAGACACCATGCCCTGCTGGACTCACACTGAGGAAGGAAGCTAATGGCTTGCAGAACATGCATGTGCTCAGCGTTAGCAGATGCTGAGTGGGTGTTTTCTACCGTGGACGTGCAACTTCACTTCCAGTAAGAGTGTGGGGCTTCTAGCTGGGTGACATGCTTGCCAGAGGTTTTTTGTTTATAAAATTTTATTTCATGAAGGTGAATGCACTTTACATGAGATCGACTCTCTTAAAATAATTTTAGGTGTAAATACATTATTGTTGTTGCCTGGCACAGTGTGGTACAGCAGCTCTCTAGACAGCATTCATCTTGTTTCAAGTGAAACTTGAGCCCTCCTGGGTAGTAGTTTTCCCTTTTCTCCTCCCACCCAGATCTTGGAATCACCAGTCCACTCTTTGATTCTATGATCTTGACTGTTTTCGATCCATCACATAAGAGGAATACTGCAGGGTTCATCCTTCTGTGGTTAGCTGATGTCACCTAGCATACTGTCCTGAGGGTTCATCGCTGTTGTCACAGAATTTCTTCCCCTTTTTAAAAGGTCTGGTAGTATTCCATGTATGTAGTAGCACATTTTCTTCATCCATTGAGCTGTTGTTGGACAGTTCAGTTGTTGCCACATTTTTGCTATTGAGAATGGTGGTGCAGTGAACATATGACCCCTTCAGAATGCTGATTTTAATTCTTTTAGATAAATGTCCAGAAGTTGAATTGCTGGATCACATGGTATAATTCTGTTTTTTTTTTTTTTTGACCGGGATTCAAACTTATGACCTTGCACTTGCCAGGCAAGTACATGTGCCTTGGAGCTATCTCCCCAGCTCCATAATTCTGTTTTTAATATTTTAAGGAACCTCTGTATTGCTTTCTATAGCACTTGCATAGTACTGTATTTCCTCTAAGAGTATGTCTATTAGTTGCATTTTTCATTCACAGGACAAAATACCTTATGAGTTAAAGAAGAAAAGATTTATTTTGGCTCACTGTTTGCAGAGGTGTCAGTCCACAATGGGCAGGCTCCAAAGCAGGGCAGCAGGGAGAGGTGCGTGGCAGGGGAGCAGCAGTCCCTGGCAGGGCAGGCAGGAAGCAGCTGCTTCTTTTCTCTTTAAAATATAACTTAAAACTATTTGTACCTGTTATGGTTTATGTCTAGTTGTCCCCCCAAAGCCTCATGTTGTCATTGGGCAGGGATTTCCATAGATTGAGACTTGATCCATGATCCCTGGAATTATGGGTTTTAGGACCGATGGGATTATGGGTCAAAGTGCTTCTTGGAGTATGGGTGTAGCCTAAGGTGGGGGCTAAGGCGGAGAGCCTGAATGTAATATAAAGAGAGTCAGAGAGACAGACTAGAGCTGTTGCTGCTGCTCTGCTGCCCTGATTGATTGGCTGCCTCTGCCACCATTTTGCTGCTGTTCTGCCACCATGAACTGGATGCTCTCTGCCCTGCTAGCCTTGGGCCAGCCAAATATGGACTGAAACCTCCACGAACTGTGAGCTAAATAAACCTTTCCTTCCTTCATTTTGAGTGTCGGGTATTTGTCCCAGCAACCAGTAAAAAGTGACTAAGACAGTACCAGTAAATATATTATTTTTACAAATATAAAATTTTTATCAACTGTTAAAGCATTTGCAAAAACCACACACCCTACTTCAGCTTTATTGCACAGTGAGTTTAAGAAAATATCAATTTTTAAATTAGAAAATATACAAATGATTTTAATATAGAAGAGACAATCTGATTTTAAAGACAATACTCTATAAGAATGTCTGTCCAGAAAATAACAAACTTTCCCAGGATACCAAGCTGGACAACTGCTTCAGTAAATCCACTACAAAGCTCTGTTTAAGATTTTTTTTTGATGGAAGGGTCCGGGTGTTCAGGGTCTCACGACTAGATCAGACTCATAGTGATCCACCTGTTTACAGCCTCTCCAGAGCTGGGATTACAGGCATGTACCATCATGCCCAGCCTCAATTGCCCTCTCAGCCCACCCTGAGGTTAGGGCTGGCAGGGCAGGCCTGGGGCGAATCCCTTGTACCTGTGCTGGCTTGCAGGTGCTTTAATCCACTGAGCTATTTGTCCAGCCCTACAAAGCTCTGTTTAAACCCAGCCCAGATATTTAATTGAAACTCTGTCGTCATTCTTCATTACAAATCTAGATACCACTCAAGATGGGTTCTTGTACTTAAAAGAGGCATTTTTCAGCGCGAGCATTCCGAACGTCCCTTGCAGACAGATCTAGAGCAACGCTTCTGACTGCGGTGTGCGGGTATCTGCCTTCAGGCAGATTGCCTGTGCCAAGTGTTTTTTCCACCCAGGCTACAAGCCTATTGGTCAGTGCCCTCCACACAAAGAGTGGTTCTTCTTTCTTTGGTAATTCTATCATCCATACCAGAACTGTGTAAAGCTAACGAGCTGCCCAGAAAGAGAAAGACTGGCCCAAGGCAAGAGGTGGACCAGCAGGCTGTCCACAGAGGCCTCGTGGGGTGGGGTTGTCCTTAGTCATAAGTGTGCTGTGTTTTGCCATTTTTTATATTATGTTATGTTATATTATGTCACGTCATGGCTGGCTCAGCCTGCCCTGGGGATGAGCTGGCACAGCATGTGGTGCCAGGGATCGAACCATGGTCCCTAAGCAGGCACTTTAAACTGCTGGGCCATCTCGCCAGCCCATTGTGGCTACTGTGACGGCTGTGTCAGGCCCCATTTCCTCTGGTTGCTGTAACCTTACTTGGCAGGTGAGACTTCCTTCCTGCTTGGGACCCCTCAGGGTGTGTGGATCTTACCCAGCTAGAGGGTTGTTTTTTACTTTTAAAATATAATCTTTGAGAGTGGAGGTTTATTATTTTTAAAATCAGTTTCAATGTTTGCATATGTAGTCCTCTTGCGATTTGAAAATTAAGCCAGATGGAAGATTATGAAAGTGTTTTTTTCTCTCATCCTATTCCTTGGCTTTGTAGTTTTCCAGGAAAACCCTTGAGGTGACCATTACTGGTTTATATATATTTTTTTTACTTTCTAAGATAATGTATGTACAAGCACAAAAAGTCTTGAGTTTGATTCTCAGTACCAAAAAAAAAAAAAAAAAGGAAAATTGAATATATAGCTAAAAGGTAAAGTAGATATATAAAGAAATAAAGTCGATATATAAATATAAAATAATTAAATACATTATATTAATAAATATACAAGTATATAAAATGAAACTAATTTTCATTGCAATCAAGAAAGTTTATGTACTATTATTTATGTCCATACAAATAATACATAGTAACACCCTACTTTATGTTTAGCAGGCCACTGTATTTTCTTTCCTATTTATATAAATAATGGCATTTTTTCATGTTGTTGTCCCTAGATTTTTCATGTAGCAAAAATACCTTTCCATGTCCATACAGAAAGCAGTTTCTCAGTATTTTTATAGGTGCATAGTATTCCACTTTGTGGCTGCATCCTTCCTTCTTTTTTTTCATTTGGTTCAACCAGGAATTGAACTTGGGCCCTTGCACTTGCCAGGCAAGCACTTATTCTACCGAGCTATCTCCCCAGCCCACATGGCTGCATCATATTTTGTTTATTTAGTCCATGTTGATGGGAACTGTGCTTGCTGTCTTCCTTTCACTATCACAGAGCTGTGCTGAGTGACCTTCAGCTGTCGCTGTGGGATGTTTGCACTTCTGTCTGCAGGACAAATCCCCAGAAACAGGCTCATGAGGGCAAGAGATGAACACATGCATAATTTTGACAAACGTTGCTCAGTTGTGGTTCTCAGCAGCTAAACTAATTGGTGCTGGCACTGGGAAGGCTAGAGCTGCCTGTTGTGCAGCTTCTGGGCTTGTGCTATGATGGCAGGGCACTGAACAAGGGCTCTCAGGCCTCAGTGTGTGTTTATCTTATGATGTACGGGACTAAACATCCCACGGCTCATTTAATAGGAATTAAATGTGTCCTTGGCCTGTTTTTTTCTATAGGGTTTTTTGTCTTTTTTTTTTTTTTTCTTTTGATTGTTTATGATTCTGTTGGATGCTAGCTACAACCTCTAGCTTTTGTTTTTTTTAAGTGATAATTTTGGAGCTCTTTGTGTATGCAAATATGCATGTGTATCATTTTTATATGTGTGTGCGTATGCTGCGTGTCCATAACCAGTGCTTTTTGTGTCACACTCACAATTTTCTCCATGCATTTTGTTTGTCTTGTAATGTTTTGGTGGCTTTTTGCTTTTTTTTTTTTTTTTTTTTTTTTTTTTTTTTTTTTTTTTTTTTTTTTTTTTTTTTTTTTTTTTTTTTTTTTTTTTTTTTTTTTTTTTTTTTTTTTTTTTTTTTTTTACTTTATCATGCAAAGTTTTGCTCTGTATGAAGCTTTTTTTATGCAATTGAATTTATCATCTTCTATTTTATGACTTTTATTTATTTTTTTTTTGTATTTTACACAAGGGTCTACAGGGTGTTCAGGGTCTCACTACTAGATCAGACTCAGTGATCCACCTGTTTACAGCCTCCCAGGAGCTGGGATTATGGGTGCACACCACCATGCCTAGTCTCAATTGACATCTTAGTGTGCCCTGGGGGTGGGGCCAGCAGTGCAGGCCCCGGGATCAAACCTGAGACCCTGCACCTGCTTGCAGGCGCCTTAATCTGCTGAGGTATTTGGCTGGCCCCTATTTTAAGGTTTTTGGATTTTTCATTATAATAGAAGATATTTCTTTATTCTGTTTTTTCTCTAATATTTTTATAGCTTCCTTTAAAAAGAAATCCATATTAAATTCTAATTTCAAATTTATTTTGGCATGTGCTATCATCTTACCCATTTGGAAGCATGCAAGGAGGCGGGCAGGAGATCAGGAGAAATGAAGGAGGGAATTCCAGTGAATAGTTTGTACAAGGGGTGAAGAGAAGATCAAGGGACTGCAGGAGCAGAGAGGTGACACTTGTCTTTGGAGGCTGGGAGTCAATATTTGATTGTGATGTAAATTGATTAATTGGTTAATTAATTAATACATTTAGGACATAGGGTCGACAGGAGATACAGGGTCTACAGGGTTTCACTATGTAGATAGGACTCATAGTCATTCTCCTGTTTTCAGCCTCCCAAAGTGCTGGGATTACAGGTGCCGCAACTACGCCCAGTCTCAAGGGTGGTCTCAGCATGCCCTGGGGGCGGGGCCGGCACGGTGATGTAAATATTTTTAATACTCTAGGTTTAATTAATTTTCACAATAAAAGAAAGGGAGGTATTATATTATGAGGAATAGTTAATCCTTACAATAAAATAGACCATCAGTCAGTTATGGTGTATTATTTTGTTTCTTAAAACTCAATCCAATATATATATGGTTCACCATGTTACAATTTAATAGAGCTGGGTAAGAACGTGAGTATTGTAGATATATTGTGTTCAACACTTAACTCTTTGTGCCAACAACTGAACTTAAAAGTAGCATTCAGGAACACGGTGTAAGCCCCTATATTTCTACTCACAGGTGCACAATGTACCCCCTGCAACTGATGTGTCCCTGGTTAAATCTGGTGGCAGAAGGAGCTCTGAAGTCCAAGTTTTCTAACTCCTTATTGTAGCTCTTTTACTTAGATCATGGACATCTTCCCTCAGCTTTGCAATTTAAGCAATCAGAACAAGAATGTTTATGGCTTGAGTCACCCTTAATGCAAGAGCAGTAGTTATTCCTGTCAAGTTTTAAGGATGTGACACTGAAGATGCCCAGTCCTTCGAGAATTCCTACAGTCCTTCCCATGATCCAGATTGTTGGCTATGCCCAGAAGCCAGTATTTGAGTCTGACAGAGTTCTTGCTTTCTGTTTATAAGGATCTTTTCTTTGAACCTGTGGAATAATTTTAAAGTAATTTCTCAACTATGTCTAAGGCAGGCACCACTTTGGTTGCTGGCATATTGCTTTTGAACACAACAGAATTTTCACCTTTTTGGAGCTTATCTTCTGGCTGAGGAGACAAGTAAAAGGCCTGCTAATAAGTTCATGACCTCATAAATAATGATGAGAAGAAGAAGAAGAAAAAGAAGAAGAAGAAGAAGAAGAAGAAGAAGAAGAAGAAGAAGAAGAAGAAGAAGAA
>PVJA010001423.1:70246-127831 GCA_004027025.1 Myocastor coypus | reverse complement strand
TCTTCTTCTTCTTCTTCTTCTTCTTCTTCTTCTTCTTCTTCTTCTTCTTCTTCTTCTTCTTCTTCTCCTTCTCCTTCTCCTTCTCCTTCTCCTTCTCCTCCTCCTTCTCCTCTTCCTCCTCCTTCTTCTTCTTCATATTTTAGTACAGTGTTTACAGAGTCTCACTATGCATATTGGACTCTTGTAGTGATTTTCCTGTTTTCAGCCTCCCAAAAGTTGCGATTACAAGTGCTTTCCACCACACCCAGTCTCAATCCTCTCAGGGATCAGTGCTCCCTTGGGGGTAGGACTGGCATGCCACACCAAGGACTGAATCCGAATCTCACCCAGCTGCTGAGTCTGCCTAAGCAGGAGCTTTAATCCACTGAGCTATCTGGCTGGCCCTGGTTGTTTTGTTTTTACCCTAGACTGATTCTTTAAGGAACATCTTGTTCCTATGCTTTGCACCTAAAACCATGGCTCTGCAGCAGTATAATCACAACACCAGCAGTTGCAACATTTGCAAATCACAGTGCTCACCCAAACCCCATTTTTCCAGCATCTCAAATCTCAAGTAATCCAACTTCTCAGGACAATCCAACTAACTACTTCATGCATTTGGATTTCTGCTACAATTTGTTCTTTTGACTAAATTAAAAATCATTCTAAAAGTTTGCTTAAAACACCCTCAAAGTATTACTTAAATTAAGGTTAAATCTCAAGTATAAATTTTCAAAGCAATTAGTTTTGGTTTTTCACGAGCAGAACACCCTACAGATGATACCGAATAAAAACTATTTACAAACTACCATAGTGCATTTCGTACAAAAATGTTGGGTCCGTAGGAGTGATTTGCTAATCAAATTCAGAATTTTATTTGAAATGCCTCCGGCAGGCAGCCAATCCAGTTATGAAAGAACAGAAGCAAAACCCAGAGGCCTGTGAGTCTCCTCCAGAAGCTCGCTGGGTCCTTTGCTCTCTCATTAGCAAACTGGTTCCCTAGAAAATCACTGCAATTGCTCTAAAATAAAATATTGCAGTTAATTTTTTCAATAAATTATTGGACTGTACTAGACACAAAACATGTACATTCTGGAATCTAGAGTTATAAAATATTCTGACATGTTTTAATATAAACAGGAACATTTCCAATGATTGCTTGGATCTAAAATGTTTTTCCACTTGACATTTGTTTATACTTCCTAGGAAAGAAACTCTATTTATGGATAACTGAATAACACAAATAAACATCAGAAAGAGAGCTGAAAAATCAGCTTTGATTATGCATGAAAATCTACAATGTAATTGTGTGCTCCTATGCCGTTTTCTGATTGCCTGTTTATTTTTACAGAACTGCTGGTGAGCCCATGGAAGAGGAACCAGCCTTGTGAAGTGCCAAGTCTGCCCCGATACTTCCTGTGTGTGACATCATTGTGTATCCCCCACCCCAGCACCCTCAGACAGGTCTTGCCTGCTGCCTGGGTGGTACAGATTCGGTGGAACATAAACACCGAACACAAAATCCTGAACAGCAGCTTCACTTGTTCCTTGGAAAGACTTGAAAGGGCATTAAAGATTCCTGAAACATAACCGCTGTGATTCTAAAGTTACAGTAAACCACTATTGGAAGAAACTGCTTCCAGCGTGCTTTATTATGCTGAGTGACCCACTCCCAGACACAGAGTGCGAATCAGGGTCGTCTAGGACAGCGTTAGATATTGTTAATTTCAGAAGCTAAGACAGCCAGTGAAATTTTGGGCAAAACCCAAGACATTCATTCCTAATATTCTGATCAGTTTTTCACTGGGCATTTTTTGGTCAAATAGTCTTAAGTTGTTTATGGGATTTGCTGTCAGCTATGAACAGATAGCAATTTCAGGCAGATGACAGAAGGTTCTTTTGGTTTAGTTTGGTTTGGTTTGGGTTTCTGTCTTTGTTTTAACGCAGAGTTCAACTCTTCCTAGTAAGTGTTCAAGATGGAGGACCTGGATGTGGCTTTTTTCAGTGGATGAAATCACATTCTATCTCAAAGGTCCAAAACCAAAGGAGCCTCACACACTACAATTAACAGTACACTGTTTATGTCACCTCTATTTTGAGAAGACTCACTCTGCCTCTCTGACACCCCTCTCGTGGGTCTCAACTCTTTGCACCTGCATTGGAGAATGAGGTCTCCCTCAGTCTTTATGTCTGTCTTTGTCCTGATGACAGAAGCTCTGAACATGTGTCCCAAGAGGACTACAGTGTCTTTGTAAAATACATAATTTTCAAAGATGATCTTAATTTGTTCTACATCTACTCTCACCTTTTTCTGCCGTCTTATGTGCTTTTTTTTTTTTTTTTTTTTTTTTTTTTTTTTTTTTTTTTTTTTTTTTTTTTTTTTTTTTTTTTTTTTTTTTTTTTTTTTTTTTTTTTTTTTTTTTTTTTTTTTTTTTTTTTTTTTTTTTTTTTTTTTTTTGGTCCTACTATCCAGTCTTTCTTCCTGTACAAAAACTAAAACTAAAAATAACGCCTATCTCTCCTCTTACTCGGGGGCTTTGAGTATTTGGTTTATTTTATTTACTTTCCAGGTGAACAGAGTTGTTTTATCCGATTGTGTTCTTTTAGTTGTGAAGCTGTTGAGTCAAATGTGGCTTAAGCAATGTCACTGAATTTTTCTACATCTCTGAAATATTAACGAAGGCACTGTTTGTTTATCTGAAGTCACCATGAAGGGAAGTGACCTAGACACTGTGTCTTCGTGGGAAAGCACACACAAAATAACCTGTGCACATGCTACCTTAGTGGCAAAGAATAAAAACAAAGGCTATTTATTTCTGAGATTAGAAGCAGTTTAGCGAATATAAGCAAGTTATCTTCTACTTCTGAAAATTCTATTCCACTCAAGCACCTAAAGACACTGGGATAGAATACCTAACATATGTAATATTTGACAATGCTTTTGAAAGAGTTGATTTTTTTTATGTTTTTCGTAACTCAAAGGATATATTAAAGCCATAAGTAAGATTGTCATGCTTTTATTCAGAAATCTGAAAGAACCTTAATTAAAACAAGGTTTTAGGGAAAGTCCTGATATGAAAGATGTGGAACAATATGGTTTTAGTTAGAGAGGACTCTAACCTGTAAATCAAAGATGAAAGATTTCACTCAAGTAGAATTATATAACTGCCTTTTGTTATACAGTCGGGTCATATTTTTCACAGGTCAAGATTTTTCAGGATTACCATTTTGATTTTAAATACTTATTATATACACAAAAATGGCTAGATACTTGGCTTAACATCTTAGAAATTTGAGACACCATTTGAAATAGAAAATCTGAAATGAACCGTAACTCAGAATTAGGTAAAAATCACTTTTAGTGCATAAGGGTTAGATTAATTTGGACTTAGATAGTAATGAATTGGTAAAATTTCAGCTTCCTGATATTTTTAGAAGCATCCATGTCAAATACACTTGTTAGCTCCTGTTATTTTGTACTAATTACTTGAAGAAATTTATATAAAGGAAATTAAATAGTAGAGACAAAGGCTTCAAAAAAGACCTCCCCTTCAAAAAGGAAAATACATAACATATTTGAATTGGATATATCATTGTGAAATTTAAAAAATCCACTTCATAATATTAAAACCCTGTCAATACTTTTCAGGGTTCCCAACTACTTTTAGGTGCTGGAAAAGAAAATGAGATGTAAACATATTAACATACCTATGTTTCCTTCAGCAGCTTACCCCAATATTAATTCTGAGCCGCCGATCTCATAAGGCCAAATCCCATGGACATTTTCATGGTAGCGTAGTTATAAGAACATGATGCATTGCTGCATTAATCACTCTATCTCCCATGTGACATGATGATACACAGTAAGCTGTGATTAGAATCATTAGAATACCCAGAAATGCACAAAAATGGCAGGAGGATTAATTAGAGCTGAATGTAGTAGTAGGAACAGAATACCACTGCTTCTAGTTATACTGTTGTGGAATCAAATATGGGCCTGAGAGACAGAATGCAGACATTTGAGAGTATCCACACCAGCTTGTTATGAGTGGTCATTTTCACCTGTTGTAGTTTTGTCACTTCTGTGTTAATTCTTATTGCTTACAATGGTTTCTAAGGAGTGCACAGTAGAAAGCTTTCCCACCAGGTATCTTATTGTGATCTATACTTAAAAAAAATAAATGTATCTTCTCATAATCTCATGTTGAATAAGCATAACGATTTTTGAGAACGCTACTAGTAAATAATATGGTGTGCGCTTATGACGGTTTATAAGAGCTACAAAAGTCATCAAATATATAGTATAATTTGGAGGTTTCCATTAAACCAAAAAACACAATCTTATTAAGCAGTGAGCAAAACTGACCCCTAGTGAAACTAAAGAATAGCCAGTCATTGCTTAGTAAATGGGAAGAATATTTGAAGTGACTATTTAAAATATTTAAGAAACTGACAGTATCAGTAGTGGAGCTGGAAGCCTACTTTTATAGAAAACGTACATGTAAAACAGGAACTTAAAAATCACTAAATCACTGTTAGCAATCCTAGGAGCAGAAAATTTCTAAGTAGAACTGCAACACTATATATGACACTCTGCTTACCCCAGTGGGGAGAAAAGGAAGGGGGCGTATCTTCCTGCAGAGACTCAGCAACTGCAGGACTGGCCTTGCCCAGCAGTTCAGTCCTATTTTATCTCTGGAGGCCAGTCAGAAAGCCTTGAGAATTTACTAGGTTCCTTATGGACTCCATATGGAAGTAAAACACAATGATCTGGTGGAGTCTCCTGGGAGATAACCTCTCTGCAGTCAGCATGTTTATGTTTATATTTATCCCAACATTCATGTTAGAGTGATTTATTTAAACATTTTTACTGTTATCTTTAAAAAAATTTGCTCTCAATTTGTCTCAGTGGAGACAAATATGAAGATCTCATGACACTCCCCCCAAAAAATGCAATGATTTTTCTCTTAAAAATGGTTCTTTAAAAAAAAGTAATTCTAAGCCTGAGATAACAACTCTGTCACAGACTCACGTGAGCTTTTCTACTGTTATCTCTTGCAACATTCTTTTCCTACTTCAGGAATGAAATCACTTGCCTGCTTACAAAATAAGAGAAGGAAGAAAGAAGCAGGAGACAACATACCTGCTAGGCTCTTTCTAGAAAGGGGACATTTTCACCTGCAAAAGAAGCGGAAACCAGATGATCAAGGGGAAGTGATCACACCTTATTGCCCTCAAAACTGATCCTCTGTATGGCTGTGATCACTGTCAAATTTATGCTCTTTCCAAGAACACAATTATATTTTGGTCTCTAGCAGCATTTCATATTACTTACTGGCTTTTAACACAAGAATTATGAAGTATTTCATCAACATCATCGTTAAAATTCTTAAGTGCCTAGGTGCTTACTTTGCTGGGCATATTTACACTGAAAGTCATCGCCACTAACAGCTTGCTTCTGAGCCACCCAGTGCCTCAACAGCAATGTGTGATTGTCATGGGGCTGGAGGAAGAAAATTTTAAAATCATATAGTATACACACACAGGGTTGTAGAACTTGGTTTCTTTGAACCACCTGCGATTTCATTAACCTATGACATTCCTGCCTGGTTTTCTGTGACATACTCAGCAACCACGGAGTCAGTTAACAATATGCTGGAAACAGCTGTGGCCGGCAAGCCTTGGGCTGTTGATCTGGGGCTGCTAGGCCTTGATTTTAATAATAAGACATTAGAATTCAAAAAACCATCTTAATTCTCCAACTGGGAAAGTTAGCAAGTACCTGGTGATCTCAGTGATCAGTGCCTGTCTTTCTAATCAATAAGTTTCTTTCTTCTCTTCTCTGCTTCTTCTGCTGGCCTGTCAGTCCCAAAATACTATACCTAAGCAAGAAGAATAATTTCTGAAATCTGTATTTTTTTCTAAGCAGAAGCAATCTTCACAAATTCTCTTTTGAGACCCCACTGGCTGCCCTTCCTTTTGCGCGGTTATATGTGAATGCCAAATTGCTGTCTTTATCCCTTTTCCTCTCTTAGCGGAACCATCTGACTTCTTTTTTTAAAATCTATTTCAATCTTAAAAGATCAGCCACGTTACTCAGTTGTTGGCCTGTAGTTTCTGTGCAGAAATTACAGAGAATTGTCTTTTCATTTCAAATTCAGTCTTGCATCATTCTTAGCAACTTCCCAATCATGTTGTATTGGTTATTGACTGCAGAATATTATACATATACTTTCTTGTCCCTTAGATGTCTGTGAGACAAGCCCACAAACATGAACTCCACTCTGATAGACAGACAAATGGGGAGGGAGAAAAATTTTAGTCAATTTTATTTTAGTGTTGACAGCTTAGCAGATTCTTTGGTGGAAATTGGAGTCCATATTTCCTTGTTTAGGTCTTAGGCACATGAAATGCAAGTTACAGCATCCAATATAACAGAGGTTAAATATTTTATGGGACCCTATGATCATATCCCTTAGCCTTCACTGTGTTGCTCATTCTTGTCAACACCATGTTGTAACAGTTGACGGAGTGAATGCAGCAATATCTAGGTATTGGTTTTATTAACCTAAAATAGAAATTAAAAGAAAAGAAAACCTAAAATATTAAGACTGCTATACTCTGAAGAGGGATACTGTCTCCTGGGTATAGTGAAATTGTTTTAAAATCTCCATACGCTCCTCCTAAACCGTAAGATTCTCAAACTCTTTCTGAATAAACGGTGTTGGCATTGATCTCCACAATATCTAGTTGATGTGAACTTATGCTTAGGGTGGTCACTGGGGGTGCCAAGTGTGATGGCAAAAGGGAGTGGCCATTTCACAGGTGACAGACTTGGTGGTTGGTGTCGCTTGAAAGCTCGTCACTTGATACTTTAAAATCAGATGGGCACGTAGGGCAGGAGTCAATATTTAGTACTTTTGTGACTCTAAAACAGGCTTGGTGAGTATGTGCCAATAATCCAGAGTTTCTGGCTTAGTAAAATTAAGTATCTTTTCTATTGTGGTCTGAGATCTATTTCTGAAATGAGGTCAGTTTGTTGTCGTCTGTGCACCAGTGGTTTTGCCTTTAATTTTTTTGGCTAGCATTTACTAAGGTCTGTCATCCAGAACGTTCGAGAATCCATGTTGCCAAACTCCTTTTCTTAAATTGTGCTGCCAGTGGTGTTTTCCCAGATGTGCAAAATAATCATCGAATAAATGATTAATGCCTAGTAAGGGAGTAATATTGTTGGACATGCTCACGAATGTTCACCTTCTTCCTGATCCTTTTTTTTTTTTTTTTTTTTTTTGTATTTGAAAAGTTAATCCTGCGTTCTAAATAATTGCTGATGTTGTTAATGTCCTGACTCTTCTTCAAAAAGAATGAAAAATGCCCTCTTGTCTTGTGTTTTCTACTGAATTAGATTTTTCCTTTAGTCCTCTGTGAATAAAGGCTATTTGAAATAAAAGTGTTCTTATTTTTCGGCACTCTAAGCACCTACCATTAGTACAGATATTTGACAAGTATTTATTGGATAAAGAAATATTGTTGTGAGGGGCTGGGAAGATAGCTGCATGGCACAAGTGCCTGTCTGGCAAGTGCAAGGTCGTGAGTTTGAACCACGGTCCCGCAAAAAAAAAAAAAAAAAAAAAAAAAAACAGAAATATTGCTATGAATTATTGTGACATAAATTACTCTGTTTTCCACTGATGAAAAAATTTACTTCCAAGTAAATCTCCATTATAATGACATGTAATTTTTGCACGGAAGAAAGAAAAAGTACATTAAAACAAATTGTAATGGTCAGGAGGAAGAGTAATAGATAAAGCTGATGAGGCCCATCCATGCACCTGTGATTCTACAGAATTCTCTATCAGAATTCTAGTTAACTGTTACAGAAGTCCTGCACTACCTACGCTATTACTCCCACCTACAGAGGGGAACCCAACCATTAGCAAGGATAACTCACTCTCATTTGCTCGTTGTTACAGCTAGTGCTATGGTTCGGAACTAAATCACGCCTCGTAGAAGTCTCATGTATTAAGAATAGGGCTTTCTGGAAGCCAGCCATCGTGGACTGAGAACTCCCAAAGTATATGCCCAGAGAAATCCATCTTAAAGCTGTGAGTATCAGGCATTTTCTTATAGCAAGGAAAAGCTAAGACAGTGTGAGCCAGGACTCAATTCTCATGTGCTATCTGGCTTAGAGTCGGCCCTTGCTCCAAGTGACATCACTATACATCAAAGATGGCATTCTAAGTATTTTTAACTGAAAAACTGTAACTTTTCTTTACAATAGTCTCTGCTAACCTTAAGATTTTGTTAAATGATCATGTTAAGTGAATCTAGTAATTGTGGGTATGTTTTACCGTAAGTACATGTTACAAAACAGTTCTTTCTTTCTCTATTTCAACATCTTTCTTTATTCTAGGCAAGAACCCTAAAATGCCTTTGAAACACATACTCTAAATATCCTAAACACTTATTTTTGTATTTTATAGTCCCCCGAAATGTTGAACATTCTAAAATATAACTGTTTCCAGTGGAAAATGATTTAGTTTCCTTCTGAGAAAAAGATAGTAATATTTAGCCTTATGGAAAGCAAAATTGATAGGGAGTGGATGAATATAGTCCATTGCAGTGGCTAACACCTTTGGACTAATCAGATTTCTCAAATGGCAAATGTTACTTCATGCTTCTCTTTTTATTTTCATTTCCATGCTGAAAAGAGAGCAATTGAAAAAGTTTAATATAAGTACAAAATAAGAATTATGATATTATTCTTTGAAAAGATTATGTTGTGATTGAAAATAGGAGTCTAAAACATGCATTTCACTGCTTAACGTTTTGGTGGTGCTTTTGCGTTGTTGACCTCAAAGCATTTCCAAACATTGTACTTAGTCCTGAGTGTTACAGATGAGCAGATGTTTTAGGTTCTCCCTGTTGAACATACATACAGAGGCCTCTCATTTATCTCGGAGGTTACATTCTAGACACCCCTACAATAAGTGAAAATCAACAAAGTAGCATCCTTATGTTTCAGTATTTGTTATATTTTAAGGCTTTATATCCCTTCCCACATTGTTACAAACCTTTTCCAAATTTTTAAAAACAATTCTAACGTTCTTAACCATATTCTAAGCTCATAAACCTACATGATATTAACAACATACATGAGCTGTGCAGTATTACAAAATCCCGAGACACAGTGGAGAATGTGTGATAAAGAATTTTAATTAATATTTTTTGAAACCTGGGAAGCAATGAGTCTATGAAAGTTCAACTGCAAAATAATGAGGGACTGCTGGAGTACATTTAAAAGACTATATATTCCCGTATATACGTTTGCCAAAACTTAATTTTTCATAAACAGTAAATTTTAAAATTTAAAGAGATGATAAGTTAAATCAATTTAATGATGTAAGAAAAGGCTGATCTTAAACACTAGTAAATTTTATTTATTTATTTATTTATTTAGTATCTTTATGTCTACAGGTCTCATTACATAGATCGGACTCATAGTGATCCTCTTGTTTTCAGCATCCCAAGAGCTGAGATCACAGGTGCATGCCACCAGGCCCAGTCTCAATCTCAGTCTCAGTGCACCCCGGGGGTGGGGCTGGAGATCGATCCCCACAGCGCACTGTGCCTAGGCAGGAGCTTTAATCATCTGAGCTCTGTGATTGGTCCTAAGTCAATTATATTTATGAAGACTTATTCCAAAGTAAAAATCAAAATTTTATATCCATGTAAAATGATGGCATCTCTTTGAAGAATACATGTTTTCTTGCGCTATGTTTTCTTCAGCTAGACATATATTAGTGGGCCGGGGAGATACCTCATTAGAATAAGAGCCTGCTTGGCAAGTGCAAGGTGCTGAATTCAATCCCTGGTACCACCAAAAAAAAAAATTAATTAATTAAATAACATATGTTAGTTATTTATTCTTAAAATAAAAATATTAATAATTATTTAATGTGCTCCGATTTAAATCTCAGAATAATCTCCTGTGGGAGGTAATATAATGAGGGAATAAATTAAGACTTTCAGTCCAGAACACAATCCATCTTCTTTGTAAATTTTCAAAATATAATTGACATAAACCATGTACAAATTTACAGGGTATCATATGATAGTTTGGTGCATGTAGATATTTTGCACCATTTAAATCATGTTGAACACGCTTATCTCCACAGAGATGGTCAATACACTTGAAATCCTTGCAGTGTCTGAACGTACCATATCCTGTCATCATCCATAATCACCACATGAGCAACCTTAGAACCCCACAAACGATTTCTCCCATCTAAACGCGACTTACTAGCAATTAGCCAACTTCTCCCAGACCTTCCTTCCCTATGCCTTAGGCCCAAATCCCCACTATTTAACACAAAACTTCTCAGGGATAACCATTTTGAAGTTTCCACACATTAATCAGATCAGATGTTGTTTTTCCATACTCGTTTTTCTTTTCATTTAGAATCATGTTTTCCATTCTCACCCACTTTGTCACCAGTGACAGGATTTCATCCTTTTCATGTCCAAATTGGATTCTGTGGTTTATATATAGTACATTTTCTATAGCCGCTCATCAGTTGATGAAAACTTGGGTTGCTGACCTATCTTGGTTATTTTGAATAATGTTGAAATGAAAATGGGAATTAAAATCACAAATTGATGTGTAGATTTCACAATTCTTAGGAGAAACCTTTTCCGTGTTCCGCGTCCCCTACGGAGTAACCAACTTCCTGTGGCCATCCCACTGGCATTTAGTAGGTGTTTTTAACGGCTACCCTACCACTTAGAGGGCAGCCGTTCAAGACTGGGTTGGTGAAGTGCATGGCCATGGGGTGATCTCTCATTCCTAATTCTCTGCCTTACGAAGTCCCAAGTGCTTATCTCCTGGGTCTGAACAGCTGGTAAAACACAAGCCCTGAGGTTATCCTGCCCCTGACACCTGATCACAGTCTGGCACAAGCCAGTATCTGCACTAGCCTGCCCATTTGCCGCTCTTATTTTCTGGGGACTGTTTGCTTCGTAGCAGTGGCGATTTCTTACCTTTGTACCTCTAGGTATACATTTGAAAGCAAATGCCAGACAATGGCCTTTGAAGCTTGCAGCAGGTGTGTTGCCGTTTATCTTATTTTTTCACAGGAACAATATTGAAGTTAGTTTCCAGATGCCGCTGTGAAATGAGAAAATAGAATACCTAACCTTCTGGTGGTCTGTGGATTCCTCATATGCATGAAACTGACAGCTGAGCTACTGAAGCTGCTATCATTCTATTATTTAAGAGAACTCCACCCTCTGAATAATGAGCAGCCTCAGCCATGACGGTTTTTTATATAAATTCAAAGCGATTAATAGTGCTTTCAGCTTCCTGCAAGAGAGAAACCGGAAGTCAGAGAGTCATAGACCATCTGCAGAAGTCTGGCTACTCTTAATTACTGAACATGTTTTATGCGCTCTGAAAATTACCTCTGACAATGGAGGGCTGCTAGCTCCATCTTTGGGGGTGTGTCCTTCATCCTGCTGTTGGCAGCAAATGAAAACAGGAAGGAACGGTAGTGGAAAGGCTTGTCTGAGACTCAGGAAAGAGGATAGGGTTACACGGGCATCGTGTTCGTCTCTCTCCAGGCCTGATAGGAAAATAGATACCTATTACATGCTGGAGAGTGAAAGATCTGGCTAGTGTTTGGCAGGAATATAAAATGCTGAGGTTTCATTTCTTCGCTTTTTAATATATGTATTGTGGCCATGTTAAAGTTCAGGCTCCACATTCCTTTCTGGTGAAAACAAAACAAAACAAAACAGTGTAATGAATAAGCTATATGTTCTTGTAGCTGTGAAATGGCGTCGATCTCCCGCTCGTGTTGCCTCTCTCTTTTCGGATTCAGGATGCATTGTGTGGATATCCTTCTGACTAAAAAGCATTCACTGAAAATAAGAGGAATCATTGCTGTGGGACAAAAACATTTTCCCTCAAAAAAGAATGTACAAGCACACAAAAAAGATGTGGGATTTTTATGAATCATATCCTGTAATTTTTTCACTTCTTTTCCAGTTACCTCCTTCTCAGAACAGAATCCAAGAAAACCAAAGAAAACTATTTGTACTGTGTGCAAAAATTTTGCCAAATTGAATTACATAATTCATCTAGCAGATTTGATGGGTTTCTGAATATAATTCGCAAATTTGCATTTTGGGCATGAGGAAATAATGCATTTGTTATATATGAAAAATACAGTGTTTGTTACAAAACCATGTTCTGCAATTGCTCAAGAATGTTTTGTATACTTGTCTAATACGTATACTTAGGCACAGAACTTGGCTACTTACCCTGTACAGCTCAGCATCTTTGACTGTGACTATTGTGTTCTGTGGAGGGAATTCATGGATTGCTAGAATTATATGTATCTATAAAAAGCCAATATTGGAATACTAATTAAATATTTCAATCAAACATATGGACAACTTTTGAAACTTTGAGGTAAAAGGATTAGGCTTACACTGCTGGATCATGCTAAAAATATATTGTCCTGTGTGATATCAGAAGAGGTGTTCTAGGAGCTTGTTCCTTGCACATAAGTTAACTCATCAACAAAAAACAGATCGAAACAACTTTATAGGTGGCTAAAAGTCATTCAGTTATTAGAGACCACGTGGAGGCCCCCAAGGAGGGGGGCACATTCAAGGAGTCAAAGTTTTAATCTGTTCAACTGCTATTATAAAATACCTTACATTGTGTGGATTAAATAGAAGACACTTATTTATCACAGCAGGAGAACTAAGAAGTTTATCAGTATAATTTTATTGCTGTGAGGGAACTCTTCCTCTTTTGAAAATGGCTACCTATTGAGAAAGAAGAAAGACAGCACACCCTGATGTCTCGCCCCTTCTCAGAAAGGCATGCATCTCTTCATAGGGCCTCCACTTTAAAGACCTTATCTACACACCTAGTTAAGGCCCGAACCCTCCACTCAAAGCCTGTCATGTTTTGGGTTGGGCCTTCAATATGTAGATTTAATGGGACACAAACTTCAGTCCATAACATGGACTAATTCTTTGCTCCCTTTCTAAGGCTAAAAACCAAGAAGAAATTTGTCTGTAAAGCTCTAAACTGTCTGTAGGCAGGCAAAAGGGTTGTATCTGTCTCATCCACTTCAGACCTCAGGCATGAAATGGGAATATGGAATCCCAAGCTTGAAGCCTTGAATCGTAGCAGCAGGCATCATGGCCTATGAACACTGTAGGAGGACTGTATACTCACAGATACTCAGGAACCAGAGCCCAACTGTGAACAAAGAAACACAGTGGAATATTAGGCCCCAAGAAAGTGGGAGGCAACCAGGAAATTAAGATATTGAAAAGCAACCAGGAGAAACAAGGGGGAAAGAAGGTACACACACAGAAGCCAAAACAGAACACATGCCCAGGAGAGACTTGAGAAGTCCTTGTTATGGTTTGTATCTGTGTCTTAGTTACTTTTTACTCATTGCTGGGACAAATACCTGGTACTCAAAATGAAGGAAGGAAAGGTATATTTAGCTCACAGTTCGTGGAGGTTTCAGTCCATATTCAGCCGGCCCAAGGCTGAGTGAAACAGGGCAGAGAGCATCCAGTTCATGGTGGTGGAACAGTAACAAAATGGTGGCAGAGGTAGCCAACCAAACAGAGCAGCAGAGAACAACAGCTCTCGCCTGTCTCTCTGTCTCTCTCTTTATATTCCTATCAGGCTCTCTGCCTTAGGATATCTGCCCTAGACCACACCCATAGTCCCAGTCCTACTCAGACCGATAATCCCATCAGTACTTAAACACATAACCCCAGCAACTCATGAGTCAAGTCTCAATCTATAGAAGTCTGTGCCCAGTGACTACATGAGGCTTTGCGGGGACAACTAGACATAAACCATAGCAATCTGGATATCCCCTAAAGCCTCATGCAGTCTCGGGGTAGCCGATTCTAGAGTTTGTGCTTGATTCATGGTCCAGTGCTAGGACTATGGGTGTGCATGCTACATGCACACCAGGCTGGGAAGCCTACATACATAAGGGACAGAAAGAGTCTTCTCTCACAGTCCTCTTTTTGTTCTTCTTGCTTTCTCTGTGTCCCACGGCCATGCACTGTTGGCCTTCTCCTGTGCCAGCCTGCCTTGGAGCCAACTGATTGCAGGTCAAAACCTCCATAAACTGTAGGCTAAATATCTGGCCTCAGCAATGAGAGCAAAATAACCAGGACAGACCTTAAGCTTTCAGCCCAAGCTAATCATAACTATCAGGGTTATTTTCTAATCAAGAAATAGACTTTGACACTAGACTTCAAGGACTAAGAAATGTGGCTAATTTTTCCAAATGCGTAATAGTCAACAAAAGTTCATATGTCTTATAAACAAATAAAGAAATATAAGTCAGTATAAGAGAAAACTAAATCTTCAGAATCACCCTGAAAAAAAAAATCAGGACCCTTAGACAATGACTAAAATAGCTATCTTAAAATGCTTAAGGAGGGGTCAGCGGGATGGTTCAGTGGTCTAAAGCGCCTGCTTGGGAAAGCTTGGGCGGCTTCAGGGACCGCGCTTCAATCCCCAGCACCACATGCTGCACCAGCCCTGCCCTTGGGGCGGGCTGAGCCAGCCATAAAAATGAGTAAATAAATAAATAAAGGTTCTGAAACAAGAAAAAAATAAATAAATAAAATTTTAAAATTCTAAAAAAAAAAAAAAAAAAATGCTTAAGGAGCGAAGAAGAACCATAGATAAGGACACGGAAGATAGCAAGCTAAACCCCCATAGAAGGAATGCGGCAACACAACATTTGAATAAAATAAAAATATCAGCAAAGTGGTATGGTTTATTCCAAAAAATAAAATAATTGTAGAAGTGAGAAGTTGACAAATGAAAACTCTATTAGAGGGTTCCACAAGACAAAAGAAGAGTGAATTTACAAACTTAATGATAGGCCCTCTGAAAGTATGAATCAGAAGACCAAAAAGAAGCACATGAACAAAAGTGAATGGAGCCAAAATACTCCCGAGATGTATACTAGTGTGAGTCACAGACGCCAAAGAAGGCAAGTGAGGGGTAGAGAGATTATTTGAAGAAATAACAGCTGAAATAGCTAGCCTCACAGTTGAGGAAGGGCTGTGATATAAACACCAAAATTCATGTAGAGTAAATGCAAAGATACTGACACACATTATATTCGGGTTTCCTAAAGATCAAGAAAAAGGGAGGATCTTGAGGACAGCTAGAGGAGACAGTACCCATCATGCACAAGATATCCTCAGGAACGCGCAGCACACCAAAGATAGACAGTGCATTTCAAGTGCTGAAAGGAAAATGAAAACTATGCTAGAAAACGGAGGCAGAATATAAGACACAGCTGAATGAAAGCTAAACTTGCTGTACAGGGCCCAGGGAGCTATCTCAGTGGAATAAGTGCTTGCCTTGCAAGTGCAAGGTCCTGAGTTCAATCCCTGGTACTACCATAAATAAATAAATAAATAAATAAATAAATAAATAAATAAATAAATAAATAACCTGCTACACAGCAAACACAAAAGACAGTCGTTCAAAGTCAAATGAAATTAGATAAGAACTCAAGACTATAGGAAAATATAAATTCTCTGGTAAAGATAAATATATGCAAAAGAGTAAAAGAGAAATTTTACTTTGTAGCCACTCTTCTTTTCTGTAGATTTATAAGATGTGCATATAAGTAAATCTATGATAAAAGATGCAAAACATAGAGATGCAGTTTAATGCATTAATAATGTAAAGAAGAAGGAACTTCTCAAGTTCAGGAGTACTTTTTCATGTGTTTGAAGTTAAATTAGTATTACTTTTTGTATTGCTTTTTATTACCTAGGTTGTTATATGTGATCTGCATGGTAACTATAGGGATAGTACTGATAGAATAAAATCATCAGAAAATGAGAACAGATCAAAAGTTTTCACTATGAAAAACTTTAGCTAAACACAAAGCCTTATCAGAGGAATGGAGCAATAAAACCACACATGCAAGAGACAAACTCCCAAGAAATATTTCAATATCATCAGCAATCATATTAACAGAAAATGACTAAACTTCTCAATCATAAAACAAGATAGAAAACAATGGATTTAAAAAATAGAAGCTACTGTACACTATGTGTATATGCAAAAGACATACTTTAGAATCAAAGAGAGACTGGAAATGAAAGAAGAATAGCAATGTGGGAATAGCAATGAAAATAGAATGTAGAGGGGTACTTACACTATTCATATCAGACCTGTTATTGTTGTGTCTCATTGTCCCCCCAAGGCCTCATGCAGTCACAGTGTGGACTTCTAGAGTTTGCAATTAACTCATGACCCATTACACAACAAAATGTAAATGCATTTCACTCATATGAACCATATGCTCAAAAATATAAGATTGTTGGGGCCTGGCGGGATGGCTCAGTGGTCTAAAGCGCCTGCTTGGGAAAGCTTGGGCGGCTTCAGGGACCGCGGTTCAATCCCCGGCACCACATGCTGCTCTAGCCTTGCCCTCGGGGCGGGCTGAGCCAGCCATAAAAAATGAGTGAATAAACAAACAAAGGTTCTGAAACAAGAAAAAATAAAATTTAAAAATTAAAAAAATATATATATATAAGATTGTTAAGTTTTATATAATGTACACCTTACAATCACCATTATAATTTTTTGCTAAAACTTTTGAAGAAAATTAAAATTGGAAAACTCAAAGCAAATGAAGAGCTGTGAGTGGGTAAACTCAAAGTTCACATTTGTTGGCAGCAAATAGATTGTCAATATAATTCCCATCCAACTTCTTCCACGTGAATTTACTGCCCTTCTATAAAATGAAGAGTTCAGAAAGCAATACTGCACATATTGTATTTCTAGCACTTGTAAGATGCTTTTAATGTAACTGTTGCACTGAACATCATAAGAATCTTCATAAATGATCCTGAGAATATGACTGAAAGAAAAATCCTTAACAAAGCAGTGGATTTATTAGAAAGGATGAGACATAGAAGATCTGGATGGTATTTTGGATGTGGCATCACCATTTAAGCATTTTTATTTCCCTCATTATTTCCCTGCTAGCAATTCCCCCATTAGGGGTTATAATGAAAATCTAGGGGCCCGGCAGGATGGCTCAGTGGTCTAAAGCACCTGCTTAGGAAAGCTTGGGTGGCTGCAGGGACCGTGGTTCGATCCCCGGTACCACATGCTGCTCCAGCCCTCCCCTCAGGGCAGGCTGAGCCGGCCATAAAAATAAATATACAAACAAACAAAAAGTTCTGAAACAAGAAAAAAAAATTTTTTTTTTAAATTTAAAAAGAAAAAGAAAAGAAAATCTACTGGACAAGTAGATTCCTTTCTTCCTTAGGTCTCTGTTTCAATGAGATTCCTAAATTAGATTGTCAGGATCCTTCCACACTCGGCTCAAGAAATTATGGAGCCTGTTCAGTTGAAATTCCCTTCTGTACAGCAGATACATATTTAATATAAAAATATCATAACTTTATAATGATCAATGCATCTAACTTTATAGAAAAATGCATTAAATGAAATCTTATTGCTCCACAGTGTAATATGAGCAAGTAAATGATAGGCATTATTCTTATGAATATCGGGGACTTTTGAAAGAGAACTACAATGAGCAGAAAATGCTTCAGAACAGAATACTAAAAAAGTACAAATCTTCCACACCAACACTAGAAAGATCTCCAAAAGGAGAAGCTAAATATTACATTGTGCTGTGATTAATAATTTTTCTTCTAGTAGATACTAAACTATCTTTCTTTACTACTTATTGGCATCAAATCGAAAATTTTCAGTAGAAAAAAACAATTTCATATGCCCACACATTTTAATAGGAGTGGAAAAATCTGCAGATTACTGAGGGATTTCTTTCAAAGCCTGCAGCCCCAACGAGAAGCCCTCTTGTGTTCTCAGGCTTGAAGAAATTATGAAGCTTGCTCAGATTCATGTATGGCAGATACAGCTAGAAGACCATGACATTTTAGCTTGGAGCTTGTCTACAGAGTTGGCAGTGGCCACAGTGGGGTTTTCCCACCACTGGAGGAGGTGTTGTCTGGAATATTAACTTGGTAGCTATGGTTATTGCAGTGGATGTTGTACTAAGGGATGGTGTAGCTGGTCTGCTACCTTGGAAGCTAGCTCTTCCACTATTAAAAGTACTAAAATATCAGTAGAAAAATGGTCCCAGCTAACTCAAGTCCACATGGAATTTCTTATGTAACTGGCAAAAGGTCAATTGGCCCTGAATTTCTGGGAACAGCACTCCAGAGCGGAAATAAAACACACTTATCATCTGTATTACCCTAGTTCATTGAAAATTTTGTCACAAATGGGTGTGGTTCATATGGTACACCTTTAAGCCTCTAGCCCTGGGATCAGGACAGGTGATTTATATTTCTATCTAAGAATGGAAACTATTTACTTGGTCTCCAAATATGTTACTTAGTTAAGACAATTACACATGATAATGTGGTGGGGAGGGAAAATTGTCAAAAAATTATGTATATAAATGTTGGCAGTGGGGAAGAGAACAGATGATAGGAAAGAAAACATTCTATATTTGATGAATATAAATAACCAATGCTAAATGATAGAATGGAAATTTATGAATCATGAGCAATTCCAAATAATTGGAAATACTATGTTGCATAAAAATATGTTAAAATAATTAAATTTTAATTCAAACCAAGAACACTAAATTAAATAAATCAAATAAAAATTTAAAAACTGAGATCTCATCTTATTAAAAAGCTTTTGCACAGCAAAATAAACCACCAACAGAGGGAAAAGACACCCCACAGTGTGGGAAAAAATTTTGCCAGCTGTTTCTCAGACAAAGAACAAATATCTACATTGTATAAAGAACTCAAAAAAAAGTCAGACCCCCCAGATTTAAAGTCCCAATCAAAAAATGAGCAGGCAAAATGAATAGATGGCTCTCAGACAAAGTGCAAATGGGAAATAAATATATGAAAAAAGTCCAACATTTTGTTCAAGAGATGCAAATTAACAGAATACTGTCAATTTGTAAGATTTTTCATCTCACCCCTGAAAGAATGATCATCATCAAGAAATTAATCCACCACTGGGGCAGGGGAGATATCTTGGTGGAATAAATGCTTGCCTGACAAGCAGGACCTTGAGTTCGATCCCTGGTTCCACCAAAATAAAAATAAAAATAAAAAAAATCAAATCAATTAATCAACAACAAATGGGGAGAAAGGAACCCTTCTCCACTGTTGGGATTGTAGGCTGGTGCAACCACTGTGGAAATCAATGTAGACATTCTTCAAGAAAATAAAACTAGAGATTCCCTTCATCCCAGCTATTGCCCTCTTGATATCTTCCTTAAGGAATTAAAAACATCACAGCGGAATGATATATGTGCACCCATGCTTATAGAAGTGTAATTTGTAATGGAAAAATTCCCAAAACAACCCAAATGGCCTCCAAGGGATGAATGGGTAAACATGTGATTGTTTTATACAATGGAGTACTTCTATGCGATAAAAACGGTAAACTTCAGATATTTCTGCATACTTTAACAACATACTCTAAGCAAAATAAATCAGACATGCAGAGTTAAACACTGTGAAACTGAAAGGACATATAATGACCCAAATATATAATAAATACTCTGAAATAGGAAGGATATGTTCAAATGGGAAGGGAAACAAGGGAGGGAGGATGGGGAAATGACGCAAGAGAAAAGAATCAAAAGAAAAAGTGGAAACAAAGTTTTGTAAATAAGAAAGGGAAGTGGAATTGAAGGGAGGAGAAGGTATTAGGTAAAAAAGAGTCAATATGTGCTAACCAGGTAGGTGCTTATTCTACTGAGCTATCTGCCCAACCGCAAATCAATGTATCCTAAATACAGATATGAATTTCTTAATATAAATATGATCATTATTTACACATAAAATATACCAACAAAATGAAATTTGAAAAATACTACATTTTATTTTATTTATTTATTTATTTATTTTTACATTTTAGTTCAGTATAAATTATTCCTAGATACAGTGTTTAGATTAGAATACTTACAGTGCCTATCCAATCCAGGCTATAAAAATTGTCCTACTTCCATTTCAAAACTGAATTCTTTCCTAAGCATGTGGTACATAGTAAATTTATGCATCAAACTAGGGAAAGAAAAAAGAGAAACAAATTTTTTCAATGTCTTTTATGAAAACTAAGAACAGGGGCCCGGCAGGATGGCTCAGTGGTCTAAAGCGCCTGCTTGGGAAAGCTTGAGCAGCTTCAGGGACCGCAGTTTGATCCCCGGCACCACATGCTGCGCCAGCCCTGCTCTCGGGGCGGGCTGAGCCGGCCATAAAAATGAGTGAATAAACAAACAAAGGCTCTGAAACAAGAAAAAAAAGAAAGAAAGAAAGAAAGAAAGAAAGAAAGAAAGAAAGAAAGAAAGAAAGAAAGAAAGAAAGGAAGAAAGAAAGATAACTAAGAACAAATGAGCAAGAGTTTAAGAATAGGTCAATAACAATGTAGACAGTTACATATCAGTTAACAGTGTTCATGTCTCTTGGATGACAGAGGGCAGTGATGTTGGTCTCTATAGCATTAGTGTAAATACTCTTTTTCTTGTTTTTAATTTTATCACTTTTAATAAAAAATAATTATGAGACAGTTTCAAAACACTTTAATAGGACAGCCACAATAATTAACACAATGCATACTGTTGTCTCCATAGGAGCTATTCAGAGTACAAGATGCAGACATGATAACTCTTCTAAGACAAAGTAGTTGTATGTATAGTCCAACATTCCATAATAGTAGTGGCTTATCAGCAGAACTGGCAATGTCGGAAGCCGTTGACTTGAGCCTTTTACAGCTCACCATACTAATCTGGCTTTACTTTTTATATAATGAAACATGTAACTTTTGTATCTGGCAAAGTCAGTTAAGTCCCTTCAGGATTTACTTTGAAACCATGTACAGTGTTTTGTCAGTGCCAGTCATCTGGATGAGTCATGGCCATTGCTTGATCACTTTGCTCTCTGTGAAAGCCTGAGAGAATGTTTTCTCTCTAGGTGACTCTCCTTAGGCACATTATAGATCATTGATCCCTTTCCTCTGTAGCCCCATGATCTCCTTGAACAGAAAATTTGGGACACCACTGAGTTATAGGATGGAACAGTGCAAGTTCTCCTTTGTCCTGAGTCCTCACTGAGCTAGCAAGGCTAGGGCCAAAATATTGGTTCTTTGTAGCCTTTCTCTGTCTCTAATTTTTGGTCTGCAAACTTAAGTTGTCAACCTTCCAGAAGAGAAGCTTAGTGATACTATTCCTCTATAACATAGGTACTTGAGCTTAACATCACTGTCTTTCTGAATATCAAATGCCTTAGACTTAACATGGAACTGGTATTTTTCATTAATCATTCATATTCTAATAACTCCATATAGAATGTGATTTTAAAAATAATTACACATTTTTACCCAGAAATTTAGAAATCTAACCATATACAAAATTGTAGCAGGTCAATCCTATCACATTTTTCCTCATCTCTTATCAGTGTAGCTATTCTTAGGTCATCTAAAAAGAAAGGAACTTGGGCTATTATGACAAATCCTTGAGGGCTTGGAAACTTCAGTTGCTCCAGCACAATGATGGTACGGTGGGGGGCCTGGAAGGTCCCAGGCCTGGACAGGCAAATGTGGCAAAACTGGGTCCATTACATGGAGTTTTGTGGGGCAGGCAATACCTGCTGGATATGGAAGAGATCAGATGACCAGTGTTTGACTAGAATTAGTCTAAATGTTGGCAATCTGTATCCCAAAAGGATTTTGCAAACTGCAGATTTAGAGGGGCCAAGCTTGAAAAAGGATGATGTCACAGAAAGTAAAGTGCTAATCACTTCTCCTGACATACAGACTCTAGTAAAACTACACCAAAGGACTGGAATCAGAATTGGGAACTCTCCCCCAGAGTGGCGGAAACAAATTAAAAGATTTTCAGGCTGAGGGCATAGAAATGTGAGCCTGTAGAGCACTAAAAGACTGGATATTACATAAAGATATATTTTTGTTAAGTAATGAACAAACTAAAGTCCTATCATACTATTCCCAAGTCTGTTCTTATGAGTAATAATTAAATATTTCAAGTTGTAGAGAAAATTCCAGCAAGCTGCTTCCACACTTGGAATGTTCTGGAACTTCATGTGTTTCTGTTTTTAGTCCTTTAAAGGTTCTGAAGAAAACTATAATGGATTTTACATGTCAGCATCAAAGGGAGATGGCAATTACTTAGCACGTTCTAGTACTAGCTTTAAAAACCAAAATGCCCAACAATGAAATGTTATCTCCCCAAGCCTTGTATAGCATTGTATATATCATTGTTCTAAAGGGTCTGCTGTATAATAACCTCCTTGTTATCATAGCCCCGACTCTTAATGGTATTTTAGTGACACTGAGTGAAATCTTTCTGACCAAATATGTTCATTTAGGAATCATTTTATCACAGTTGACAAAATCTTTTATTTTTGGGTTTGCTTATGTTTTGCAATTCTGGGAATCAAATCTCAGGCCTTGCACATGCTATGTAAACACTTTATCACTAAATTATATACCTGGATGTTGTATTTTGTAAAAAGAGGGTAAGGAAAAAAATACTGAACCACAGGAAATGCTTGGACCACCCTCAGGTCACTAATTTAAGTCACTATGAGATCTTTGAATCTCTGTGCTTCAAATGAAATTTGTTTTGTTTATTGGACAATTTTCTTTCTTTTTATCTTGCACTGGTAGTCAGCTTGTCATTTGCTTCTGTGGTGGGGTGAACGGTACTAATTTCCACAACATTAAGTCAGAAATAAAGCTAATAGGCCTGGCCTGATGGTGTGCTCCTGCAGTTCCAGCGGCTGGGGAGACTGAAGTGGGAGGATCATCTACTCAGGGTAGGTATCATCAAGAAAGGGAGGGGTAGCCGGGTGTGGTGGCGCACACCTGTAATCCCAGCACTCGGGAGGCTGAGGCAGGAGGATCAGTGTGAGTTCGAGACCAGCCTGGGCTACAAAAGTGAGCTCAAGGCCAGTCTGAACTGCATAGCGAGACCCTGTCTCAAAAAGACAAAAAAAAAAAAAAAAAAAAAAAGGGAGGGGAGAGAAGGGGGAAAGGGGAGAAAGAAAGAAAGAAGGAAGAGGAAGGGGATGGAGGGAGGGAAGAAGAATGGAAAGCAAGTAAGCAGGCTATTCAACGTGTGTTGGGGGTGTCTGTATGTCGGATACAGCTGCCTTTAAACTGTCACTTTACGTGGACTTATCTCTGTATACAATAGTTTAGAATCTGACTGATGCAATTCATTTGTAGGTGTTTTCTTTCACATTAAATTTTTCAGTTCAGTTGCTTTCTATACTAATTGCCTTGATGAAGAATCCAAGGACAGTCTACTTCCCCGTAGTCTTTCAGAGATTTTGGAATGCCAGGCATGGAGGTGCAAGACTGTAATTACGGAACTCAGGAAACTAAAGCAGAAGGATTACCATGAGTTTGATCCCAGCCTGAGCTACACAGTGACTGTAAGACTAACCTGAACTACAGCCAGACCCTATCTTAAGCGATGAAAAAAAAAAAATTGAAAATACCTGGAATCCTAAATCCTGTGAAGTTCTAATTTGTTCAAGAGTTTTCTTTAGATCCTAGGGTTTGTAATTCTACGGCTTCTCCCATGTCCTCACCTTTAGACCTCCATGAATGAGTTGAGGTCATTTTCATTACTCATTCAGTCCTGGCCACAGTAGTAACAGTGAAAAATCTGTTTCAATCATTTACAGAACATATAGATAATACCAGATTCTGCTAAGCTCTTACAGCTTTTAATTTTTACAATCACACTACAGCATGTGTCCCTCCAATAAATTATAATGTTCCTGTTCTACAAATGGGAAAAATGAACTTTAGGTAGGCACCCCCCAAAAGTCCCATAGCTAGGAAATTTCAAAACTGAGAATCAAAGACAAGGTCTTGGATATTATGTTTCATTTCTATCATCAGATCAAAGCTTCCTTACATCACATTATTAAGAATTCTGAATGTTATGGAAGGTTGCTGCTGATATCAATTAGAGTAACTGGACATAAATTAAATTAGCTCTTAACTTGTCCCCTGAGCAACATGTAGTGACAATGGCATATAATGTATCAGCCATTATTATTCTCCTATTATTACTTTGTTAGGAAATTTTATCTTTTTTCATAAAAAGAGAATTCTGAATGTTGTTTATAATCCATTATCTTAGTCACTCTTCTGTCATTGCTGGGACAAATACCAACACACAAGCTTAGGGAAGGAGAGATTTATTTAGCTCATGGTTACTGGAGGTTTCAAAATGCTGCCCCCCGCTTTATAGGGCCTGGAGGAGAGGCTGGGGCACTACTGTGTCCAGGATGATCTGCTCCATACCTCCAACAAACCGCCACCTGGGGTGGTAGAGGGGAAGCCTCTGACAGCACGTGCTGTCAGTTTAATGGTTCAGGCCTTTCTTGGTCATGCCCCCTCAAGCCCAGCCCCTGGAGCCACGTGCTTGACAGCTCCATGATTTACATGAGGCTTTGAGGGGACAACTAGATACAAACCACAACATTCACTCCTCAACCCCCAAAGCTTCATGTACATCCCTTTCTGCAGAAGGCTTTTTAGTCCATCTCTAAGAGTCGTCAAAGTCCCAACAGTTTCACCATTGCTGAAAAGTCCAAGTCCCAAGATTCCTCCAAGATCCAAGGCAAACTCTCAACTGTGAGCACCAACAAAAATGAAAAATTATATACATCGAACATTCAAAGGCATAAGATAAACATTCCAAAAGGTGTACACAGGAGGACTCAAACCACTGGGGCCAAAACAAGTGCAAAATTCAGTAGGACAAACATTAAGCCCTATAGTTCCAAGTGGAACATTTGAGCCAATCTGTGGCAAATCATGACCTCCGTGACCTCCATGTAGCTCCACCTCTATGGCACTCTTGGTGGTAGCTCCCATAGCTTCTCTCTTGGGCCCCCTATGCTCCCTCTTTGCAGTTTTCTTTAGATGATGCACGATCCTGGCTTTTCCAAACTTCTGGGGTTTTCACGGAGTAGGTTTCTCACTCACAGCTTCACACACTGCCCTCCCCAGGGCACACTGCCTGGCCTCCCAGGCCTTCTTTTGAAATCTAGGTGGAAGCCTTCTCAACCTCAGAACTCTTGCATTCTGCATGCGCCTAAAACCAGTGTCACGTGGATGATGCCAAGGTCTGCTGCCAGCTAGAGCAGTAGCCAGGCTTTCTTCTCTCTTAGCTGTAGGAGTCTAGTGCCTGGATTTCTGAGCACTCTGACCCTGATTCCGAGAAACAAATTTTCTATACTGGTGTCATTCTGTAGTCTGGTGTGGCCACCGCCTGCATTCTGGAACCTGCTGTGGCCACTGCCTCCATTCTGGAACATGAGCCTCCACGGCTTTCTCCTCAAAGTAGTGTGCTTCTGAGGCTGCAAAGGGTGAGAACCTGCCACTTCCTGTGATGTTCTCAGGACATCTGTTCTATTCTCCTGTTCCTCCTGGGCAATGGAGATCTCAGCTCCATCTTTGTAGTCCACAGCCTTCCTGGTTTTTTCTTTCTGGCCAAATTTACAACATTTTAAATCATTCTACTGGACTCTTTGCTCTTCATTCTCAACATATATTTGACTTAAAGCCTCCAGCAATAACCATGCCACTGTTGCAACATTTGGCTGCTTCGAAATTTCCTTTGAAAGATTAGTTAGTCCTCCATATTTAATCTCAGTCTCAGGCAAAGTCTCTGGACACAGGAAAAATTCAGACAGACTGTAGGCTAAGCCAAAACACCAATGATCTGGGGTCCAACAGCCAATGCAGTCCTTCTTTCCAGTAGAAACCTCCCCAGCCTCATCTTTACATGCCAGCTTTGTATCAATGTTCTGGTCTGAGCGCTGACCAGAATCTCCCCTATAGAAGTGCCAAAACTGTACTAGCGCTTTTCTCATAAGTGACATCTCCAAACCTTTCCTATTTCTTCCCATAAGCCATTCCCAAAAGCTCATAATCTACATGGTCAGGTATAGCCACAGCAACGACCCCACTCTGGTACCATATTCTGTTCTAATCAGGGTTTTACTAAAGAAACAGATATAATACAAGGAACAAATATAACACAAGATATACCAGTCCCAGAGTCAGATGAGGAAGTGTGCTGAGAGCATCTGCACACTGCCAACTGAAGGATTCAGCGCCACAGCTTTTATACGCACTGCAGTGTTCCATGTCTAATGGTCTCTACTGGTCTTTACTGGTTTCTACCTGTTCCTAACAATCTCTAGTGGTCCACTGTTGTGTCCAGTTGACACAACAGGCAGAAGAACCTGTTATGGAAAGCTGAAGGGTCCAGTCTGAAGGTTGATGAGTCTGTGCAGGAAGCGAGGAGATAAAGTCCAAACTGAATTATTCTGGGGCAGGGCCCTCAGAGCTCATAGTGTGAAACAACCAGGCAATGCAGCCAAACTGATAAAATGCATTGACCGCCAGGCATCCAGCCAAGCTGACACAATGTATCAACCACTGCATCCATTATATCTAAGCAATACATAAAAAATCATCATGGAGATCAAAGTATGTGCATTCCTAGCCAGCTATTGCTCTACTTTAAACTTTGTGTTTAAGTGTTACTTGCCAATACTAATAATTTAATATGAACTGAAGTGACACAGTATTGTAGACATAAAACAAAACCATTAGTCCATTGCACGCACACACTCAGTAATCTTTCTATGCAGATAGAGATCATGCAGGTAATACCTAAAATACCTTGTTCCAAAAGACTTTTGGTTTTAGTGTAGGCCAGGAAGTAAACTTCCCCTGGTCTAAAATATTCTCTAATTAATTCTCTAGTTCATTGTGGTCAGTAATTTTTCTGGAATTGGTCCTCTGACTTAACACATAAGAGGGATGATATGCTGACTGATCACCTGGGAAAACTGTTCCTTCCTCCATTAAAGGGAACAAATACGCCTAGCATGTACTTTTGCCACTTTTTCCTTGTTCTTTTTTTTAACAGAAATGAATTTATTTAGATTTATGAATTTGTTTTTCAACTTTTTAATTTATTATTTTATTGTGTGCATACATATAGTTGACCGCCATCCTTGTAATACTGCCCAGCGCATCAGCAAGGTTGTAGCCCAGCAGTGACAAGGATGAATGTGACAGACAGCATGCTATGCATGGGAATGGACAAAGCTGCAGAACAAGTCTCGATTCCTGACACTGTTGTTCAGCATCTGGATTGCCTCAAAGAGACCTACCACTGACACTGTTACAGGACTGGTAGAGTGAGTTAATTATTTAAACTATGGTAGGTAGTTTCTGTTTGCCTACATCAGAATATAGGGCTAACTTATTAGGTTTTACAATATAACCCACAATACATGTAATTGCCAGCCAATTTTTGTTGATGCATTTCTTACAGTGGAACTTGCATACTGCCAAAGCACTCTGCTCATTCAGCCAATGAGTATGAGAGAGTTCTTTCATCATCTACACAGAGTTTGAAGTTAGAATTGATACCTTTGGATTCAGAAGGGTAAAAACAGTCAAACCAATGACTGCTATAACGGCCCAGGAATATCTGGTTAAGTCATGAAGTATCTTGTGGATTTCAGCACAGCAGGTGGATTTAAGAATTTTATGATACACTTTAGAGCAATAAATGCCTAGAAATTTGAAATGAGTCCACGGTAATATTGGCAGAAATGATTGTGAGTAACCAGAAAAAGAACCTTGAGTGCTAGAACTATGTAAGCATGATACTTACTGAAGAAAGATCCAGTACTCTTATAAAATTTTAATGTTAGATTTATGAAAGAGTTCACTGCTTCATCACTATTTTCAAATTTATTTCTAACATGCAATTAGATTTGTATGAATCCCTTTACACTCCAAGATTTACTTTCTTAATCTGTACTATTTCCCCACAGTGTCTTTAACAGACCAATGAAATATTAATGTGGGGACTCTTCCATATTTAAAAATGTTAAGATATAAAACACATCTAAGATGTGTTTCTGATATTTCATTGAATTTCAAAGTGTTTGAAAATAAAGATGAGATAAAATTACTTATATTTGTTATTTTAAAATATATTTTCCCATCTGATTTGATATACTTTTTTGTAAACATGTGATTGATGTTAATTAATCTCACAACTGAAAAATTAATATAATATGCAAAATTTCCAAAATGCTGTGGTTAGGCGTGGTGGTGCACGCCTATAATCCCAACACTTGGGAGGCTGAGGCAGGAGGATCAGTGTGAGTTCAAGACCAGCCTGGGCTACAAAAGTGAGCTCAAGGCCAGCCTGGCCTGCACAACAAGACCCTGTCTCTCTCTCTCTCTCTCTCTCTCTCTCTCTCTCTCTCTCTCTCTCTCTCTCTCACACACACACACACACACACACACACGCTGATTTCTTTTAGCTTTAGAGAAGATACTAGTGTATGAGCACTAACAAAGTGCATACACTTAGTGCATCTGTCATTTGTAGTTAGAAGAATATAATTGCATAAATGAGCATAATTTGAGGGTTCCAGAACCCCTCAAATTACAGTACACAAAGAGCTTTAGTCTATGTTTTTGCTAAAGAATACATGTGAGACCAATAGGAAATTTTAAAAGCACATACAAAACTATTAGCATAAATGGACTATCTCAATAACATCTCATCGAGATGTATATAAACACATTATTTCCTTTGTACTTTTTAAAGTCTTGTAGATTTTGCCACTCTGCATTTTCAGAAATTTGAACGATCGCATATCAGAAGTGCAGAGTCAGCATGCTTTGATCAGATGCGTGAAAGGCGAGGCAGGTGCATTACTGTGAGCCAGGTGTCAGTATCCTGACGTTGTTCTTCAGATAGAGTTCTATCCCCGGCTCAACTGTTTTCATCTACCTTGACTCAGGAAGCATTTCTTACAAGTATCTCTGTCTTTCAAAGAAAAACTTTCTACATTTGAAGTCACTACTCCTACTTTGTTGTTTATTTGAGTCTTCAAAAATCTAAAGAAAAATTTAAAGACCTTGATGTCTATCTCACAGTGAAATACCCCACTTTTAGGAAAAGCTGGCCTGATGAATACATATTTATTGAGTTCCCACTATGCCAGATGTGTATCTTCAGTGAACTAAGTAAAAAGCCTTTGCCCTACTAACCCTCATGTATCTTGCAGGTAAGTCAATAAATAAAGTGTCGCTGTTACTCTTCTCTTGTTGCTGGGGCAAGTATCAGACACTCAAAATGAAGGGAAGAAGGGTTGATTTAGCTCACAGCTACTGGAGGTTTCAGTCAATGCTCAGCTGGCTCCAAAGCAGAGGCACACGGCAGAGGGCAGCAGAGCCAGGGCAAATGGGAGGCTTAACAGCAACAATGGTCACAAACAATGAGTCTGTCTCCCTCAAATTGCATTCAGGGTATCTGCCCCAACCTGAGTGTAGCACTCACACCCATAATCCCAATGGGTCATGAGCTAATCACAAACTCTAGACTCCACCCCATGACTGCATGAGGCCTTGGGGGAACAACTAGCATAAGCCATAACAAAAAGGTAGTAAATAAACACATTCATTCATAAGTTACCTGACAGTAGATGTCATGGGGAAGAGAAAGTACAGTGGTATGGGGCCGTTAGGAATTTAAATTAAATATAGCGATTAGGATAGATCCATTTATTGTGGCATAAATATTCTCATCATGGTCAAATTCAAGTTTGCAAAATGCTTGAATATTTCATAGTTGTTTCTTTCTGGTAGAACTAGGCTCCAGAACAAAATCTGAGGAAAAACATGCAGTAAACGAAGGTGTGAGTCAAATACACAAGTGGGAAAACAGCTATCCAGAGGGAGCATCTGAGAGAAGACAGCCGCCAGTTGGTGCACAGGGCACGGAGGAGGGGAGAGCCGAGGGCTGGAGACGCCCGTGCACTTTGCAAGGACTATGATTTCTGCCTTGAACGAAGGGGAGTCTGCTGCCTTGGGTTGAGTGGAAGAGTCACACAACCCGACTTACCTTTACTACACGCAAAGAAATCAAATATTTATGTGCCAACAGGGTAATGTTCCTTTTGTCCGTAAAACCTTTAAGGATTTTTGTTCTTCTGTACTTTTATCACAGTGAAATTATCACGGATTTCTGTCCACTCTTCCCGCTTGGGTTCGTTTGAGCTTCTGGGAATCTTAATGTAAGCAGTTTCCTCTGGTTCTGAAAAGTTCTTCATTCTCTCTTTGGATATTGCTTCTGCCTTTTTCTCTTTCATCCTGTTCTGGGGCTGTTGAGACTTTCTCCTGCTTTCCTCCATGTCTCTGATGTCCATTTCCCATGTGCTGCATTCTTTTTTTTTTTTTTTTTTTTTTTTTTTTTTTTTTTTTTTTTTTTTTTTTTTTTTTTTTTTTTTTTTTTTTTTTTTTTTTTTTTTTTTTTTTTTTTTTTTTTTTTTTTTTTTTTTTTTTTTTTTTTTTTTTTTTTTTTTTTTTTTTTTTGTGGGACGGGGGATTGAATTCAGGCCCTTAGGCTTGTCAGGCAAGCACTTATCCTACTGAGCTATTTCCCCAGCCCCCTGTGCTGCATTCTGATCTATCTTCTAGTTCACTCACTACTTGTCTGCTCTGTGTGATATTAAACCCTCAGTCCATCTTCTGTGGTTTTAATTTCAGTTGTCATTTTTTTTTCTATTGAATACCTTGGTTAACAGTGAGAATTTGTGGTTTATAATTTCTTTCATCATTTTTTGAGTATAATTTGTTGTCATGCTTTTGGATATGATTTTGATGAGAGCTTCTACCTCTGGAAATTTCATCCAGAAATGTTGCAAAATCCAGAAGTCGATTCTTCCTAAAGAATATGCTTGCTTTGGACAGCACATGGGATGTTGCCACAGAAATAATAAAACTGAATATTGCATTTACAGATTTTCAAGTATAAATTTATTTGCCAAACTGATAGGAGATTCAGATTTAGTTCTCCAATCTTAGAGACATTTTTTTCTTAACATAACTCATGGCGCAGATAAACTATTTCTCTTACAATCCCTTAAGCATTTGGATGGAGGGGAGATTTAGCTGGAAATCAACCTGCTGTATATTAAGGTGCAGCCTTAGGGTTCCAATTTCATTTGGGCGTTTTGTGTTAGAATTCCATCAGAGGTGGACCCCTAGACTTGCCTCTTTTTCTCTATCCAAAACCATTAAAACCATGATTAATTTCATTTGAATATGGTAAATACCATTGAGAAAAAGCCAGATGCAGGGCTGTATTTAACTTCCCTGAGCTCCTGTTTGACTTTACCTTTGATGGTTCTCATTACCTCCTTTGAAGTATTTATTTTAACTTGCAGCCAGCATTTTTTACTGTACACAACAAACTTTAATCCTTAGTATCTCGACTACTACAGCACTAAAAGGAAAGTCACAGATTGTTAATCATCCTGGAAACATGATAACTTCTTAAAAGGTCTCCCTGCATTCAATGATATTTAACTATGTTGATTTTCAACATGAAAAGGAGTAAAATTATTAGCTATGTATGGAATATATAACAGGTGCTATGATTTTGTGTCTAGCTGTCCCCTCAAAGCCTCATATAGACATGGAGGGGGGTTGGAGGTGCTTGAATCTAGCGTGTGGTTGATTTGTGGTGTGATGTTAGGATTAAGGGTGCTGGGATTAAGGACATGAACATAACACCTCCCCTCTGGGTAGATACCTTGCACGCAATATAAAAGAAAGAGCCTTGTGTCTTATGGGCTGAAATTTCTACAAACTGTAAGCTAACTAAATCTTTTCCCCTTTAACTTGTGTGTTGGGCATTTTCTCAGCAAGAAAAAAGTAATTAAGGCAACAGGAAAAATGAAAAACACTTGTCTGAATTTTTGGACATTTAGACTTCTAAAACTAGGTTGTTTTCTAGGCTGGTATAGGTAAATGCATTTATTAATATCAAGTCATGAAAGTTTGTGATAATGTTTGTCAGAGTTGCTGGGATCAAACACAAGTATCTAAATTTCAACACTTCCTAAAACACTAAACAGAAGGCTGGGTAGTTTTACTCCTGAAAGTACAGCTAAATCCTTCTCTCTTAAAAAAAAAAATGAGTCAAATAACTGTGTGGGTAATTTTGTCTTAAGTGCAGTGATGCACAGATCCTACAAAGCGCACTCGTGGTAAAAGTGCTGGGCACCCATGAAATGCTTAGGACAAAAGACTCATAGGGTTTAAGGAGGAAGACAATAGAGACACTTTAGGTAGTATCTGACAGAAGCCTGGTAAACACAAAACAGAGCATCCATCTAAAGCAGCAAATAAAGATAGTGAAGCTGAGACAGTCACCAACTTTGTGTTTCATTTGCTGCAGGCTGGGTTCTCCGAAGGCAGAGGCTGAGATGAAGATCTTAAGGATTAACACCTGTGCAAAGGAGAGGGAGGACCCAGACAGAACCAGACAGGAAGTCTGGATGCAGCCCCTATAAAACTTTGGTCAACCCTTTAGTGAGATCTGGAATTAGAATCATGGAACAAGGAGCTGAAAGGGACAACCTTGGCTAATCCCACCTTGACCAGACGTTGGATGTGAGCTGTCCTTGGAAAGTGTGATGTCAGGGCCAGACAGCTCCCTGTAGCTCAGGCGCACTCTGAAAGGGCTGATAGGTAGGGACTGCCTGCTGACAGGCAGAGAAGTTGTCCTCCAGAAAGGGAGGCCTGAGTGGCACAGGACAATGTCCCCTGCAGTGCTCCTGCTTGATTCCTGACAACATGGTAGGCTCCATCCATGATGCCTTGGGCCCTCTTTTTAGAACACAGTTTAAAAGAAGAAGGCACAAACTCATGCTGTAGCTCAAGCGTTCATGTTCTTGAAGCTTCCGTGAAGCCAACCATTACAGGGCATCAGCTGGAAGTCTGAAGTCACCCGAGACAGATTCTCTGATTGATTCCTCACGAAACTGATCTCATTTGTTTGATAAACTTTGATCATATTATTTACTTAGATCCTCCTGCTCATGTATGTATGTATACAGAAACTTTGACAGATGAACTAAATAATATTAGTCATTGCCTAACGAATTTAAAAAGCTCAAATTTGCCCAATGAAGGGACAATTTTTTTTCATTTTTTAAAAGAATTTTTTATTTTTATTTATTATTTTTATTCTTGTTTCAGAACCTTTGTTTCTTTATTCACTCATTATTATGGCCGGCTCAGCCCGCCCCGAGGGCAGGGCTGGCACAGCATGTGGTGCCTGGGATCGAACTGCGGTCCCTGAAGCCGCCCAAGCTTCCCCAAACAGGTGCTTTAGACCACTGAGCCATCCCACTGGGCCCCAAGGGACAATTTTTTGATATCTGTTAACTCTGAAAAATGGCATCCATATTTTGGGAAATTACACAAATTATAAAATCAATGTCACAAGTATATTAAGGGTACATGTAAACGAAGCCTAAGAACTCAGTCTTGAGTTTCAGTGAAGTAATTAAGGAGGAATTTAAAAATGTAATTGTCACTTATAATGTTTGTACTTTGTTTTTCAGTGTATTTGGTTGTTATAGGGTGTCACCAGGCAGCTCAGACTCATGGTGAGCCTCCTGTGTTCAACCTCCCCAGTGCTGGGATTATAGGTGTACGCCAGTACATCCTGACCCTGTGGCTGGCTCAGCTTGCCCTGGGGTGGGGCTGGCACATCATGTGGTGCTGGGAATCTAACAGTGGTCCCTGTGCTTGCCTAAGCTTACCTAAGCAGGCACTTTTGTCCACCGAGCTATCTCACCAGTCTTGTACATTCCTTTAAATAATCCAAAACCTATGTCTTTGAGTCAATTAGAAAATGAATGGCTGTTTTCAAAAGTAAATGTTCATATTATTTTCTACCCCTGGGTGTGTGTTGATATGCAAATGATCAAAATATTTTATGACTTTCTCCTTACAGTATTTGGCAAGATTATACTGACAATGTACTACAGCTATTCCCTTATGTTTTCTTGTTCTGTGTGCATTGAAGAAAATCGATTAATTCCTAGATTTAAAAAAAAATTCAAAGGGTGGTAGGCTTTGTGGAGACTAAAAGGAGGTTTGGGGATGGAAGAGAGAAGAGAGAAAGGAGAGAAAAGGGAAGTAACTATTAGGCTGAAAATGTGATACGTGTATGTAACAATATCTCACAACGAATATGTTCTTTATGTATTATAAGCATATTATAATACATTTTTAATGCAAAGACCCTTCTTCTAAAGTCTTTCTCATCTTGTCTTGAGAATGTTGCATTATACAGCCAAGAAAATAGGCTCTATGTAGCATAAGTCAGAAAAACAAAATACTTTGCTTTCTGTGGCTTCTTCCCTTATCATAAATAGGATAAATGTTATAGCTTGTGCCTAGGTGTACCCTCGAAGCCTTATGCAGTTGTAGCTGGGGCTTTGTCAGAGGTGGCTAGATCTAGAGTATGTAACATGGGGAATGATTTGTGGTGCACTGCCAGGCCCAGGAATTTGAGTATTATCCACCCTAATAAGCCTATATAAGGTGGAAGGGATGGAGAAGGCTGGGGCCATGTCTAAGTACTTTGCTGCCTTCTGCCTTCCATGAACCATTTCTCCACTGCAATGCTTGTCTGCCATGCCTCCTGCCTTGGAGCTAGGAGACTATGAGTAAAACCTCTACAAACTCAGCTAAACCTTGCTTCATTTAACTTTGAGTGTTGGGTAGTTTTTCTGAGTAATGAGAAAAATAACTAAGACAGTAAGGTAGCATGTTCAAGGTAGTAAAAGTTGGGTAAGACATTGGCTCTTACATGTATCTAAAATTTTTATCCTTGGCATTTAAACAATATTTATTTATTTCCTTATTTATTTGGTATAGAGTATCACTGCACAGACTCATAGAGATCCTCCTATCTCAGTCTCCCCAGTGCTAGGATTACAGGTGTGCGCCACCATGCCAGGTTTCCCTGGCTAAGACCAGCATAGTATGTGGTAGCAGGGATCGAACCAAGGTCTTTGCACTTGCCAGACTGGCACTTAGACCACCCAGCTATCTACCCAGCCAGTCTGGGCATTTATAATCTATACATTTTAAAGACCTAATCAAAGGCTTCCTGTGACTGCAGGCATTAGCACAAGTAGTAGTCAAGGTGTGTTCAAAATCTCTTCCTTGGTGAAAAATGATTTTTTAGTATCTTGACTTTTATTATCCTGGTCCATGTTTTGTCCTATAGAAAATATGAATATATGAATTTTCTATTCTTTTGTAAAGTGTTCTTTCTTGCTTATGGAATGTACCATACCCACATTTGCTCTTTTTTCTCAATCTTGTGGAAATATTTAAAGTCACAAATTCTCATGAATTATATCAAGCTTGATAATATTAATACAGTTAATTATAATAATGACTACTACATCTTGGCAATTCATAGGGTACTGTTGATCTCTCTGTGTATTATTTTGTCTCAAAATGTACATCATACTGTAACTCAGACCACAATGTCTCAGTTGATTTGCTACCAGACTGACAACACAGCAAACTTTCTCAGTTCAGTTGAACAGACTGTCAATTGAGAAGCACAATTTTGACCTTTCAGTGCCTGGGAGTTTGGTGTTTTTTTCAAACAGTGCTATTCAAGGTGGAGGAAGTTACTCCTGTTAATCTATAGAACTCACTTAACTGAGAGAACTGTCTGATTGAGACATCTTCCAGATACTCCACTTAAACATAATGATATATAATAGCAATAACTACCACACTTAATTAAGAGAGTAATTCTGCTCCATCAGAAGATAACAAAATCATTGAAAGGGATTGGTTTTCTTTTAAAGAAATAAATTTCCTCTAGGCTTAGAAATTTTTTTTCAGCCTTCTACAGTCTCAATTACTGTGATGTTGGAGATATATACTAGTATTTAATGCCATTGGTATCCAAACATTCTAACTAATAAGTGGCTTATAGTTTGAATTAATACTATATTTATGTAAACTATTACCTTGGAAAATATGGGCCCAGCGGGATGGCTCAGTGGTCTAAAGCGCCTGATTGGGAAAGCTTGGGCGGCTTCAGGGACCGCGGTTCTATTCCCGGCACCACATGCTGCACCAGCCCTGCCCTTGGGGCAGGCTGAGCCGGCCATAAAAATGAGTGACTAAACAAACAAAGGTTCTGAAACAAGAAAATAAAATAAAAAATTCCTTAAAAAAAAGAAAATATAAGGAATAATAAATACCAACAATTCTCTGTGTTAGGAATTATATTGGATGCTGAGACTATGATATCTTATTTGTTCTTCACAACATAATGCAGTTTATATTTTTTAAAAAAGGAAGACCTGAAGCTCAACAAGTTTGTGACTTTTTTGAGATAAAATTCCAAGAAACTTCTTAATTAGCTTGATTTAATTATTTTACATTGTATCTATAAATCATAGCATCTTTGCGTCCCATAAGTGCATATAGCTCTAATTTGTCAGTTTATTATTTACATAATCAAGTTTTTTTAAGTAAAAAAAATAAAATGTCCAAGTGGATTTCAAACTCCCTTGTTTTATTTTTCTTTGCAACTCCTGATGCCTTGCATTTTAAGAGGTATTTTTAAATCCTAAAATGTTAGCATTGAGCCATGCTTCTTAAAACATCCCCTAGAAGTAAAAGAACTAAGACTGGATGTTTCTTTTCATTTGTCAGTATTAAGTGCATTTGATGATTCCTTCATTTATCTGCAAACATAGCTCACAGTTTTCCATCTATAACTCATTTGTAGGGCCAGCAAGATAGCTCAGCAGACTAAGCACCTGCTTAGGCAAGCACAGGAACTGTGCACATTAGTTTTACTTGAAAGAAAGACTTCCAGGCAAACTATATTTATTCAGACATAGGCATTTGGCAGACATTTTCTTAAAGATGACCAAAGTGAGCCTATATCTTTAAATCAACTACCATACTTGTTTTTGATGAAAAATTTTAATCTTTTTAACAATAGTTTCAAATGTTTAAAACTCACATTAACCACCCTGAGCTCAGATACTGCTAATACATAATGCTTCTAGGGTGTTGATAGTAATGAATGTTAATTGTCGATGTTGTGTAATAAAGTATGTCAAAATTCGGAAGCTTTGTGTACAAGTGAAACAATATTTTTCTAATGATAAAAGCATAAGATAACGAAGGCATATATCGGAAGAGATCTATTCCTATCACAAGATAGACTAGTAGATATTGATGTAAAGGAACGGGAAAAGTACGTTGATGTGGTTTCAGGTACCACAGTGAAAATGATCTTAAGAATTGGCTGTCACTGTGTTTTAGAGTAGCATCAGAGAAAATATTAGGGCCAGCCACATGACTCAGTGGACTAAAGCTCTGTATAGGCACAGCGCAGCAGCTGGGATTCAATTCCAGGCTTGTTGTGCTGGCTCTGCTCCCAGGGTGCACTGAGGTGGTGAATTAGACTGGCCATGGTGGTGCATGCCTGTAATCCCAACTCTTAGGAGGCTGAAAACAGGAGGATCACTACAAGTCCATCTACATAATGACACCCTGTACACCCTGTAGACTCTGTCCTAAATACATAAAAATATAGAGGAAAAAAAAAGATGGTGACAACTATCTGTAAAAAACAGCTAAAATAATCCTCCTTTGACCCCTTCTTTTGGTAAGGCAAGACTTTTTCTATATGTGGTAATCAAAGCAATGTAGTACAACATGCTGAATGGAGAAGTAAAATCTATCTCTTCTTAAATCAGACACTGAGCAATTTGTGAACACATAACACAAAGTCTTTTTACACACTGTAAAGCTTATAAAGTAGTTATCTAGAAAAACATTTTTCTAGAGCTGGGGAGATAGCTCAGTAGAACAGGTGCTTGAAGGGCTGGGGAGATAGCTCTGTGGCACAAGTGCCTGCCTGGCAAGTGCAAGGTTGTGAGTTTGAACCTTGGTCCTGAAAAAAAAAGAGTAAGCACTTTCCTGGCAAGTGAAAGGTCTTCAGTTCAATCCCTGGTACTGCCAATAAATAGATAGATAGATAGATAGATAGATAGATAGATAGATAGATAGATAAATAAATAAATAATAAAAAGGTTTCACAAAAAAGAAAAAACATTTTTTAAGTTTTAATTTATAATAAAGTAAATATCAATATATGTAGTGGGATATGAAAAAGCTCTTTATAATGTTCAGTTATTTCTAAGAGTGTAATGGAGCACCCTTAGTAGATATAGTTTTTGCAGGACTGGGATTGAACTCAGGTCCTTGCATTTGCCAGGCAAGCACTTATTTTACTGAACTATCTCCCCAGCCCCTGTAGATATGTCTTTAAAATGTTCATATTGCTTTTAACTGATTAGCCTAAATTCGGCCTCAGAATCCTTCAGAATCTTTCTAGTTCGTAGAATTGGCCAAAATATAAAATAAATTATATATATATATATATATATATATATATATATATATATATATATATATATATTCAACTAACACAGTGACAGGTAACTGATAAATGCTAAGTGAGTACTATTTACGTCTTGTTTCTAACTGCTACTTTTGACTCTTTCACTGAGAATTGCCTGTTCCCTAGGAGGAAGACTGCGGTAATATTTGTCATCATGTAGCACTTCCTGTTGCGACAAACACATGAAATATGAAACTACAGTCCAAATAAGCTGGAGAAGAATATAGGTATGAGAAAACACGAAGGAATGCATTAGAAATCCTTTTCAATGAATGAAGTAGCACATAAACTAATAGGTGTGTAGAAGCTAGCTGTGGAGTGTGAGAGCATGCGTGTGTTATACAAGAGACTGAGACTAGAGGAGTGCAGACTGATTGCCTCAGTAAAAGGGAGATGCTGTCTTGATAAACAAAAAAAGCTAGTGATGAATTTCCATGCTGCCTGGGCTTCTAATTAGTGGAGCAGTGTTTTGTATGTAAACAATAATATTTACTTATTATTTTTATAATAATTAATACATTGCATATTGTTGCCTTAATTGTAATTGTTCAGAGTACAAGACACAGACATGATTTCTTGTCTAAGCATCATTAGTACAAATCTTTCTTTTCACTGCACGAAGAGAAATTAGCTGTATATACAGTCTATAACAGCAGTGGATCATCTGACATTATTGGACACTGTTAACTTGAAGCTTTTACAATTTAGTATATTAAGATGGCCTTCCTTTTTATATTTCATGGTTAGTTAGACTTTTCTGCTGGATGATTAAGACCAAAATAAAGCAAAACCTATATTCCAAAAAATAATGTAACTTTTGTATCTGACAAGGTCAGTCAGGTGCCCTCAGGATTTACCCTGAAACCATGTACTGTGGTTTGGAGAATTTTTGTCAGTGTGAGCCATCTGGATGAATCACAGCCATTGCTTGACCAATTTGGTCTCTGTGAAAGCCTGAGAGAATGTTTTCTTTCAAGGAGTCTCCCCTTAGGCACACTGTACATCACTGATCACTTTCCTCTGCGACCCCATAATCTCCTCAAACAGGAACTTTGGGACTCCACTGCATTATAGACCATTACAGTACAGGTTCTTTTATGTTCTGTTGTAAACAATAATATTTATCAGCTTCTAGAATCGCAGCAGCTTCAAGAAAACATTTCCACCATTAAAAGAAACATTTGTTACTATAGGATAGCTCTGAATCTCTCTGCATTTTATTTTTTAACAAAGTTATTCATTATGGGCGTTCTTTTTTTTTTAAATAGTATTTGATGATGCTTATAAAACTTCAATGTGTTTTTATGTCCTTCTTGCCATTTATTTTTATTTAAATTTAACAATGGTTATATTACATATTGTCATATCAGATCAGTTTGCTGTCGTTTATTTTTAATGTATTCACCAGTTTGAAAACTGGATGTCATTTAAAATTATCACTGATGACATTTTAGAGAATTCTCCCACCATGGTGCATTTTTCAATGTGAAAGCTATGAAGAAACTGCTCTCCAGATTTGAACAATTAAAATGAACAATTAAAAAAAAAAAACAAGAAAGCAAAGCAATGGAAAAAAAATTGTCACTTGGGAAACTTTCAGCATTTACTAGGGCTCATTCAATGAAACACTGCAGAAAAAAATATCTGAATAATGAGCTGTATCATCTTGAAAAGACAATTTCAAGGAGTTTCCTGCCTAGTCCACAGTGTAGGATTTTGTGTCCTTCAGTGTGGGAGGAAAGAGTAAATCAGGATATTTTATTTGTAATGTTAAACACATCTAAATTCAAAACAAACTTTAATTTTTAATTTTTATTGATGCTATGCTCAGCTCAGCCTGACCTTGGCATGGGGCTGGCACTGCATGTGGTATCAGGGATCAAACTGCGGCCCCTGTGGTTGCCTAAGCAGGTGCTTTAGACTGCCGAGCTATCTTGCTAGACCCCAAAACAAACTTTTAAAAAACAATGAAAAAGTACAGAAATTCTGCAGCCAATGAAATACTTAACACACTCATAAAATGGCTTTTTCAATATCAGTTGTATTTCTTTTGTTAAGCATTGTTTACATCTATTGTCCATTAATTACTTGTATTTTCCAATATACATGCATTTAAAATACTTATTTTTATGTTTATTGAATGTGTTAATGTTTAATTGTTTGATCAACCTTATATACATATATCTATTAATCTAAACTGATCTGATGATGAAAATTTGTAATATAACCATTGCTAAATTTAAACAATAAAATATTTTTAAAATAAAATAATTATTTTTATAAAGTAAGAAATGTTAGTCATGGTCTCTATTTGTGAGACCCTGTACTTAGAAAATTCATCATTCAAGTAAAGAATACATTTAGATTTTGTCATCTCTGCAAAATTGCCTGATTTTAATAGAAACAATTTGTTGTTAATTGTTCATTACATTATTTACATTTATTAAGTTAAAAAATCTAACATCTTTTAAAAATAAAACACAGGAGCTGGGAAGATAGGAAGGTTCTTATGCTGCTGACCTCTCTCCCCACCACACACACACACACACACACACACACACACACACACACACACACACATCAAAGCTCATATGTAGAGGATTATTTCTCTTTTTGTCTTCTAATGACTTTGTTTCACTCAGATATTTTTATGTACTCATGTTGGTTGATGTTTTCTTATAGCTTTCTTACATGTAAGCTAAGGAAATTCTCAGTGTCAGATATATAGCCACAGTGTTTTTGTTTTCTTCCATCTAACATGTAATTATTTTCTTGATGTGAAATATGTTTAGTTATATTGTTAAGAACTATTTTTCTTATAGCTCTTCATTTTCCTGATATTTTTCCATAAAGAAATGATTTATCTTTTTTTTAATCTTAACTTTATGTCACATAAAATTCCTATATTCATAGATAGAGCTAAGTCTACATGAGTAGATTAAGTCTTTTTGTATAATCTCTCCCTCTCTCTCTTTTCTGACCTTACTATTTTCCCACACAATCACATTGCTTTGATTATTATTTACCACATATCTTATTATTGGTTATGAATGGATGTGTGTAATAGTTCTTAAAATTTTTCTAGGCTCACAATCTCTTTAGTATTTATATTTGCTAGCCTAAAAAAATGTCATATTACTCTACTTGTCTTATTGAAGACAAGCAATAATTTGAATATGAACCACCACTCATTCACCTTATGATATTGTTCTATTCATATGTGTTACCATGACTACTATAGTTACAAAAAATCTACAAAATTAAGTCATACTCCTGCACATATTTATCCTAGTGAAAGCAATAGGAAAACTGAAGCTCTAAAAATGCAAGTGGATTGCTAAAGATCGGTGTAATGTTTGATACTGTCTCAGTTACTTTTCTCTCATTGCTGGGACAAAATATCTGATACTCAAAATTAAGGAAAGAACGGTTTATTTACCTAACAGTGGAGGTTTCAGTCCGTACTCAGCTGGCTCCAAGGTAGAGTGGTACATGGCCAAGGGTAGAAGCTCATGGTGGTAGAAAACAGCAAAGAGCAAAGGGAGGAGGAGTGGCCGCTAGAAAGCCTCTCTTCCTTCCTCCTTATATTGCCTTCAGGCTATCTGCCCCAGTGGGTGGGTGTAGCATTCACACCCATAATTCCACCATTGGCTCATGAATTAATCACAAACTCTAGAAGCCACCCCAATGACTGCATGAGGCTTTTGAGGGACACCTAGACACAAACCATAACAGATACATTGTGTCAACTGAGAAGTTCAGAGGTTTAATGAAGCAACTCAAGGTGGGGGGAGGGGCAGCAGCATCCTCACTTGCAAACATCCGGAGGCTGTGCAAGAGGAGAGCATGTTTGTGAGTGCTGCACCGACTCCAACACCCAGGTGGCTGGCAGCCTGCTTACCATATAAGAGGAAAAAAAAAGGCTTGCTTTTATTTTGATTTTTTAAAGCAGACTTTCAATAGTTCAGATATTCATGGGTAACATGGTTCTGTCTTCTCATGACAGTGAGGCACATGACCTAGGAATCAAGGAGTTTAAAGCTCTATGCTTTTCTTGTCCCTTCCTATGGCAAACAAAAGGTCACTACCTGAATATTATCTTTCCTTAAGCACTGTTGACCTTCAGTTTTCTTTTATTGGCAGGGAAGTAGCTTCCAAATCAGCTTTATTGGTTCCAAGTTTTAGTTCCAAATTGCATCGAGCCAAGACTAGAATACCTTTCCTCCCACATCTATTTCAGCTATACTATTAGGGTAGTGTAGTTTAGTATTTAGTGTCAAATATTCCAGGTGTTTAACAGGCCCTTTGTCTCTGGTTGGTTGGAGCCCAACTATCCTCCACTCCCAGGGGAGCTCTAAGAATGGGGCAGGTTATAGCTTCCAGTTTCTCCCAGCCTGACCTCACCAAGTGTCAACCTCTGCTTGCCCGGTTTAGTAATCAGCCAGAGACTTAGGACACCTTAGTACATTCTAATAGCCCTTTTCTGTTTGGATGTTTCTTCCCTGCTACTTGTACTTTTAGTTGCTGCAGCCATCAAGAGCTCTGATCTCTTTTCCTTCTACTCTCCAAGACTATGGTATTTTTCCCTGCTCCTTGGCCCAGAAAATCCCTTCAGGCAGAGAGCTGGTGAGGTCATTAAGGCTCAATTTGCTTATTTTTTCTTTTCAAGATCACTGTCCTGTTCTGCCTGCATTCCAGTACCTGAAAATGATTGTCACACATGATTGTTACATGTATTTTGTTCAATTTTCTGCTTGTTTATACAGAAAGGCAAAAGTAGGATTTGTCACTCTTTTATGGTAGACCGTACAACTTTTGAATTTCCCATTTTCGTTATCTGTGAACTCCAGCTCTGGCCCTTGCTTGCTATGTGATCTTATCCACTTTACTTGAATTTGTTGAGCCTCCTTTTCCTCCTCTGTAAGATAGGTATAAAGATACACAACAAAAAAAAAAAAAAAAAAAAAAAAAAAAAAAAAAAAAAAAAAAAAAAAAAAAAAAAAAAAAAAAAAAAAAAAAAAAAAAAAAAGATACACAACCATTAAATAATTCTGCTTGTACCAAAATGTTAATTTTCTTTTTTCTAAAATATAAAATGTCAATTTATACAATGTCTATAGTCAAAAGAAGTTTTGTTTTTGTTTTTGTTTTTTCCTGAGATCCCACTGATATTTGGAAAGTCCTGCATGGCAGGTACTGGTTAAAACCTGTACCCAAAATTCAGACCTCTTTGACCTCTGTGATAAACAGTGATCTCATTCTGTTTAGAAACACTGACCTAGCCTGCTCTGATTTTCCCAGCTGTGAACTTCACCACTGCCACCTGACATATCTTCATCGTGCTCCTGTCACACCTCCTAAGTTTAGCTATTTGCCACCCTGTCGCACTCTCTGCCCTGACTACAGACCCTCCGGTTGTTCTTTCCTCCGCAGTCACTAGTATTTTTATTTATTACTGATTTGTTTGTTTATTTTTTAGGGAAGGGTCTACAGGGTGTTCAGGGTCTCACTACTAGCTGGGACTAGTAGCAATCCGCCTGTTTACAGCCTCCCAAGAGCTGGGATCACAGGCGTGAGCCACCATGCCCAGTCTCAATTGCTGTTTCAGCGCGCCTCAGGGACAGGGCCAGCAGGGCATGTAGTTTTATTTATATCTGAAGTGAAGCCTGAGATGGTAGTTCTGCACATTTGTACTTCTTACCAAGTGTGTGCACCAAATGGAAACATAATCAGTTTGTGGCAGCTCACGTGGCTTCTTTATAAATGTTGAGATTACTGGAAGCTGTTAAATAAATCCATCATGTCCTACTTCCTCAAGTGTAACCACATTTGGCAAGAGGTTGGGAAGTTCACAACTCCACTTGAGAGGGCGGGGAGACACGTAGATCTAAAAACCAGTATTGATGTCTGGTGACATAGGTTAGTGATGGAGTACTTGTCTGTCATGTATAAAACCCTGGTTTCTACACCTACCACTAAAAAATCAATGTCACAATGTTCAGAGTACTCAGTCCAACTTCTGAGCAGCTGTTCTGTGCTGTAGTAATGAGTCTAGGTTCTAGAAGAACTAAGATATCCACAATCCAATCCCTCAAAATGAGGAGGGACTGAAATAATTATATCTGGAAGACATAAAAATTTGTGTAATTAAGGGATGGGGAGATAGCTCAGTGGCTTAAGTGCCTACCTAGCAAGTTTAAGGTCCTGAGTTTGATCCCTGGTACTGCAAAAAATAAAAATAAAAAATAAATAAATTACATAGGTAGGAAGAAAGGTTATAAAATCAGGAAAAGAAGATGTAGTGTTATATTCTACTACTTCATGAAGGCATAAGGTGAATTTTACATTTTGCATCATCCCCTTATTTCATACAAAGAATAAAAAATGCCAAGACTTCCTTGGGTTTTTTATTCACAGAAACATACCACAAGAGAGGAATCTCCTGATCTCTCTGCGGGCAGCCACGGCAGGCTCTCCATAACCTCTTGTTATTAGCGCACCCATTCTCCTCAGTGCCTGGGTTGCGACCGGAAGCTACGTGACGTGAGCAGGGAGCAAATAAGATCATCCTACTTATTCTGGTCCCTCAGACACTGATTTGTAATGAGCTGGATAATTTGTTTGTCTTCTTTTCTTTAATTTTTTTCCTTTTCTTAAAAGATTTTACACAGGCTTGCAGTGCATGTTTCCATTTGGTGTGGGTGGCGAGCCCCCGCTCACAACACGACAACGTAATCGTGCTGTGTCCCTTTTCCTTTTCCCTCCCTTTGCCTCTGGAGCCCCTCTCTAATTAAAAAATGTCCGTCTCCACATTTTCTTTCTAAATTTTCTCTTCTTTTTCTTTAACCTTTAATTTTTTTTTAAAGAATTTTTTTTTTTCCTTGTTTCAGAACCTTTGTTTATTCACTCATTTTTATGGTCGGCTCAGCCCGCCCCGCGAGCAGGGCTGGCGCAGCATGTGGTGCCGGGGATCGGGGATGGAACCGCGGTCCCTGAAGCCGCCCAAGCTTTCCCAAGCAGGCGCTTTAGACCACTGAGCCATCCCACCGGGCCCCATAACCTTTAAAATTTTTAAAAATACTTTAATGTGCTGAAGATAGAGGCCAGGGCTTCATTACTCCTAGGCTAGAAAACTTTTGCTGAGCTGTCTCACCAGCCCTGAGCTTGACAATTGTTGTCTATATGTCAGCTGAGATTCTAACTGGGACTGTACTGCAGTAGCATTTATTCATAATTGGACTACACTGCCACATTAATATGAAATCGGCAGAGGCATGGTAGCCCTTGCCTGTCGATCTCAGCATTCAGGAGGCTGAGGCAGGAGGAGCGTCACAAGTTCAAGGCAACTTAAGAAGATACTGTCTCAGGAAAGCAAATTAATGTTAAGTCTGGCCCGTGAATGTGGATTTTTTTCCCCAATATATAGGTATTCTTTAAAGTCTTTCAGCTAAGGGGCTGGGGAGATAGATCCATGGCACAAGTGCCTATCTGGCAAGTGCACAGTCATGAGTTTGAACCCCAGTCCCACAAAAATAAAATATTTTTTTTAATTTTATTTATTATTTTTATTCTTGTTTGAGAACCTTTGTTTATTCACTCATTTTTATGGCTGGCTCAACCCACCCCAAGGGCAGGGCTGGCGCAGCATGTGGTGCCGGGGATCGAACCGCGGTCCCTGAAGCCGCCCAAGCTTCCCCAAGCAGGCGCTTTAGACCACTGAGCCATCCCGCCAGGCCCCCACAAAAATAAAATAAAATAGCAATTTTTTCTAAAGGAATAGAATAGAAAAACAATCTTGAAAAATATTAGAAGATTCACACTCACAGCACAGAAACATTGAGTCAGTGGGATGTTGGTATAAATGCAGTTGCATATATCAAATGGTTATCATTGAGAACCCAGAAACAAATGCATGTGGCTACCATCAACTTATTTTTAGCAAGGGTCCAAGGTCACTTAATGAGGAAATAATTATTTGAAAATTTCTATTAGGAGAAATTGATAGCCAAAGGCAAAAGCATGAAATTAGACTCAGATCACACATACAGAAAAATTAAATCAAAATTATATAAAGCCCTGGGCAGGCAAGACAGCTCACAGTTTAAAGCGCCTGCTTAGGCAAGCTTAGGCAACCGCAGGGACCATCAGTTTGATCCCCAGCACCACATGCTGTGTCAGCCACACCCCCAGGGCAGACGGAGATGGCCATGATAATAATAACAACAACAAAAAAAAAATTATAAAGCTCCTCCATATCAGAGCTAAAAAATAAAATTGTTAGAAGAAATTTCAGAGCTAAATCTTTCTTGGCAATGGGTCCTTAGATATGGCAGCTAAATCATGAACAACAAAGGGGAAAAAGAGATAACATAGACATTATCAAAATTTGAAACTTTCACACTTCCAAACATGCTATCAGCAAAGGAAAGGAAAACCCACAGAACAAAAGAAAACATCTGGTAAACATATGTGGGAAGATACTTGTACCTAGAATATACGAAGAATACATACAACTCAGAAATGGGAGGACAAGTATCCAGCTTACAGTGGCTCCAGATTCCATTATGCAAGCCTCCAAAACAGATACAAGAATTAGCAGAAGCAAGGGAAATATGCTTTATAATGTTAGCTGTCAATGACATCAAAATTTAACCACTAAAATGACTAAAATCAGAAATTCAGACAAGAGTGAGTGTTGGAAAGGATATGGAAGTACTGGAACCCTCACACTCTGCTGTTGGAAATGTAAAATGACATAGCAAGCTCAGAGAACACACTGGCAGATCCTCAAATGACTAAATACAGATATATGGCTCAGCGAGCCACCTCTTAGCTGGATGTCCAAGAGGAGCGAATGCATATGTCCAAACCAAAGCTTGCACACAAATGTTCAGTGCAGTTTTACCCGTAATAGCTAAAAAATGGGAAGAAAGTAATCTTCTCAGGTTGGGTGTGGTGGCTTGTGCCTGTAATTGAGCACTCTGGAGGCTGAGGCAGGAAGATTGTTCAAAATTCAAGGTCAGCCTAGGGTATATTGTGAGGTAAGACATTGTCTCAAAAATCAAAACCAAAACCAATCAAACAAAATACCCGGAAACCAATTTTCTAAATTGATGAATGGATAAATGAATTGTGGTATATAAAAACAGCAATAATAAAAAGGAGTAAAACATTGCTTCATGCTATGACATTGTTAAACCACCATTCTAAGTAAAAGGAGTGTTTCTCTCTCTCTCTCTCTCTCTCTCTCTCTCTCTCTCTCTCTCTCTCTCTCTTTCTCTCCCCTGCCCTCTCTCACATACACACACACACACATATACACACAAGCCCTTCACATATTATAAGATTCCATTTATGTGAATAGGCAAATCAACAGACATAACAAAAGCTCTGTGGTTGCTTAAGACTAGGGGAGCTAAGAGCATGGGAGATATATTAGTTAGGGTTCTCCAGAGAGGCAGAACAAATAAGATATAGACACAAGGTGTGATTTCAAAAAAGAAAAACACAGAATGTTTAAATAAACAATTTTATTCTAGTGAAGACATACTGACATTAAACACCCTCAAAATACTCCCCATCACTCTGAATACATTTATTCTATCACTTTTTGAAGCAGTTTACATTTAAAGTTCTGGAAATTTCTTTATTACCAAATAAAGACATTATGGTGCACCTTTATCCCTCTTGGCACTGTATGACTTGTGACTCTTCCTCAAAATCACAACGACCATGAGAGGTCAAGTTTTGAATTGATTCAGGACATCCAGGGGGCCACAACTGCGCAGTTGAAGCCTTTCACAAAAGAGGACTTTGCTTCAGGAAGTGGTCAGAAGTGTGTGGGAAGTGAAAGGCGTATGCTGTGGGCACTAGTGATGGGAATCTTCTACTATGATACCTTTTTTAAAATTGAACATTCACAGTATTACCATGCTAGATACACAGATGATAGCTAGCTAGCTAGCTAGCTAGCTAGCTAGCTAGCTAGATAGATAGATAGATAGATGGATGGATGGATAGATAGATAGATAGATAGATAGATAGATAGATAGATAGATAGATAGATAGACAGACAGACTGATAGACAGTAGAGGGTTTAGCAGGCAACTGATGGACATAGTTCTGGAGGGTGAGAAGCTCCTGGTGGGTGGTCTGAATGCTGGAGAGCCAGGCAAGTCAGTCATTTGGCTCTGTCCAATCCCAAAGGCCTGAGTGCAGAGAAGCCAATGGAGAAATTCTCAGCATGGGACTTCTGAAGGCCTGGGAACCAAAAGGGTGAGAGCTGCAAGCCTCAGAATATAAACACCAGAGCCTGAAGTTCTGACCTCTGAGAACAGAAGAATTTTTAAGCTCCAGAGAGGCGAGGAGAGACACACTAACAGAGACAACGATACAGAGACAGCCAGACACACAGATAATGTTTCCTCTGCCCTTTTCTTCTCTCCAGGCTCCCCAGCATTTGTGTGATACTCATCTACAGTGGGGGAGGGCAGACCCTCTCCAGTCAGTTCTGGCCTCTACGATAATCTCCTCTGGAAACATCCTGAAGATACGTCCAGAGATACGCCTTCACCTGCTATCTAGGCTTTCTTTAGTGTGGCCAAGTTCACAGCCAGAATTAACTATCTCACCAGGTGAGAGTTAAATGGTGTGGGATCTGTTCTGGAAAAATATGCCAGTATTCCAAAACTGTGGTGATGCTTACACTACATATGAAACTCATCTACTGGCACCTTTTCGTGGGTGAACTGTACGGTGTGTGAACTATTTCTCAAAGCTGCACAGTATCTGCTTTTCAATGTATCAATGACAGCATTTAAAAATATATAGAAAATATGAAAGAGTGTATAGCCCAATATTTTTCCTCTTTAAGGCTGAGGTTAGTCATGCCGCTGCTTCTGAATCATTGATGTGTAATTCGTCAGGATGGTTTCTGAGGAGGCATTTGATGACTAAGGTCCTGATAAACCTTTTACTGGGTGGAGCTTGGTTGGATATGTTTCTTCCCCCCTCTGAATCATGATGCCGGGCTTAACAACATTAGTTTTAACTTAGTTCTGGGAAGGTTCATTTCCAGTTCCAAACTCAGATCTCAGGAATTGCAAGGGAGTCCAGCATTTTGCAAAAATGCGGAACGTATTATTTCCTCTGATTTAAATGATGAAGCAGATTACAAGTGACATTGATGAGCGAGATAGCAAGCTCAAATGCCTGAAGTTTTTATGCATGTGAATAGTGATACATAGCACCCAAAAATATGATCTGTGCGAGTTCTTTTCCCTGAGGCTGGAGCATCTGTGGGGGTGAAGAGGGCTGCCCACGAGCCCCGCCAGAAAAGTCCTAAGCCACACGATGATCCTCTGCCAGCCTTGCTCTAGAGATTATGTTTGTGGGAAAAGAATAAAAACAAAAGGTACTGTCAGGGGGAATAGTGTGGAGGAGATAAATGATACCGTTGGTGTGCGAGATATATATATTTTTTTAGTTCCCTTTGTTTTCTTTTTTCCTTTGGCTACACCCAATGGCAACAATTCTAAAACTTTTTACAAAAACTTGACAAGGGGCCAAGGGGGCTAGGCAGATAGCTCTCTGGAATAAGTACTTGCCTGGCAAGTGCAAGGTCCTGAGTTTGATCCCTGGTACCATCAAATAAAATAAAATAACATTAAAATAAAATAAAATAAAATAAAATAATTTTCCAAGATTCTAAATTTAAACTAGATCTAAATTTTAAGTAACTATGTGGTTAGTAAGTGCATTTCTATTGTGTAAGCCTCATAACCTTGAGTAGTCCATAAGATAAAAATACACATACCACCCTCAACCACAACAAAAATAAGAATATTCATGCTCTTCCTTCATTGCCTCTGACAGACATGGAGGTACCCTGCCAAGCTCTACCTTCCAGTCTAGTAGAAACTATCCCACTATCATTAGACCAGGATGAGTGTTAAATTCCTTTCCACTGTTAAGGAATATTCATTTTTATTCCAAATATGCTTTCAGTAAGTCGCGGCAAAGAAGTCAGATTTACCAAGAAAAAGAGTTAAGAATCTTCCTAGTACACTAACATTATTTAAGTATAGAAACTTATACCCCTCACTACACACACACACACACACACACACACACACACACATATTTGAGTGTGGCTGGGGAAAAAATTTAAAATGTAGGAAAGGCTACTAACAAATTCAGATTTCGGGGGCCTTTCTAGGTACCTCAGTTGTTTAAACTGCACCCTCTGGTAAACTTCGCCAGGCGCGTGGGACCATGGTTCCATCCCCAGCGCCACATGCAGCATTAGATCTGCCCTTAAGGCAGCCTGAGCCACGCCCTCAAAAAAAAATTCTCCTCAAGTTTTGGGGATGCAGCTCAGCAGTAGACCACTTTCCTTGCATGCATAAGTCCTGGAGTTTGATCCCCAGCGCCACATAACACAACAACAACAAAATAAGAAAACCCAGATTTGGGGTAATGAGTTGGTTGCGTCAGACACGCTGCTACCGTGCTGGCTTTAGACAGACAGCTGAGGAATTCTCGGTTTGTAGTGTTCGCGGTATTTTTTGTTGTTGTTGTTAGATAATAGTAGCTAATAAAACAAAGTTAAATAGTTGTTAGCGCGCTGAAGCCTTTCACCTACTGAATCCCATTTGATCTGCTCAGCCCTGGATGGGTAGGCACCATCACGACCTCACTTAGCAAAGGCAGAAGCAGTATAGAGAGACCTGATACCTTGCACAACTGACACTACTGAGCCGGCACAGGGGAACTTGGAGTCGCAGTATCTGACCTTGGAGAACCGGGGCCTGACCCTGAGAGTGGGATCTGGGGTAGTGAATAAGACACAGGGCCTGAACCCTAGTTCATGCACCAGCCATGTATTGCAAGCTTTCAATGCACCATAAGAATCATGAGGTCCAGGGGCCCGGCAGGATGGCTCAGTGGTCTAAAGCACCTGCTTAGGAAAGCTTAGGCAGCTTCAGGGACCGAGGGTTCGATCCCCGGCACCACATGGCTGCACCAGCCCTGCCCTCAGGGCAGGCTGAGCTAGCCATAAAAATAAATAAATAAATAAATGAACAAGCAAACAAAAGTTCTGAAACAAGAGAAAAAATAAAGAATTCTTTAGAAAAAAAAAAGTCTTAAAAAAAAAGAAAAGAATCATGAGGTCCAAATATATTTTTCTGCCCTATATTAAAATCTAATCACTAAAATTAAATATTGAGGGAAAATTTTTACTTAAGTTAATTTTAGAATTTATAATGTCACAGCTGGGAAGAAAAGCTTTCCACAATAAACACAATATTAAATTCATAAAGCATTTAAAAATGTCAGGTGAGACTGGGCCTGTGGATTGATAGAAATTGTATGACCATGACTAAACGGTCCTATGTAAAGTATCATAAAGTTAAAAGCAAACAAGTCTGCCTGCTGGAGAGTTGTAACAGAATCCCCCCCCCCTAAAAATAGATCAATCATATAATTTAAACAATTCCTCTAGAGAATGAGGAGGGGGCATGAAGGAACAGGAATATTTAAAATATTAAAAAGTTCTAGAGCTTGAGAACAAACACAGCTCTCACAATACAGGCACCAAGGCCTCAGCTGCCAAGCTGCCTGTGGGGATAGAGACATTTAACTGCATTCCTGAATGTATGCAAAAACAGACTCCTTTCCTCCCCTCCTACCTCCCTGGAATAAATAGTCAAAGATGCACCGTGTGAAAATAATCCGGCTGAACTTGGAGGCCATATGCTGACGCTGAGAATCTGAAACGGGCTGACTCATGAGTCTTGTGAATTTTTTTCTCCATTGTCTTGATTAACAGAGCTGGCTGAAGGCACGTTATGAGAAAACCAGAAAAAAAAGGACGGATGCCTTTTCTTTCCTTCCAGAACATGTCACCCAGTTTTCAATTTCACATACTGTATTTACAACACATAATTATTTTCCTTTTCACAAACAACAAGAGTAGCCCTATGACATTTTTTTTTAAGCAAAATATATAGACACTGTAATTAGCTGTTTGTCCTACCCTATTAGGCTGGCCACTGTGACTACAGACAAGACAGGGGGTGAGGTGGGGGTGTTTTCCACTGAACAGATTCGAATTGTATTTCTAGCTTTGTCAATAGTTGACTGAAGAATTTAGGGTTCTCTGAAATTTATTTCCTCACTTATAAAAAATAGAAATTATACATACATTTATATCCTTGAGTAGGTTAGTTTAATGATTAGAGATAACATATGTATTGCCTAATATTGCACTCAAATTAAGCATATAGAATTTCAAACATTGCTTTACATTTATAAAAAAAAGAGCCTCAGTCAAAATGATGAAGGATGCATTTTTCTGTGTATTCGTTCACTTTTGCCATTTTTCATTTTTGTCACTTCCTGAATGATTATAATCCAAAAGGGGAGAGAGAGGGTAGGCAGGGCAACAGGTTACTAAACAATGTCTCTCAGCAGGAAATGATGAGGGGTGGTATTGTTTAGTTCTTTTGCATTCATATTTCAGACTTTCCAAAAGTTGAGATGCTGGACCAGAGCAGCAGGAAATTCTTCAGAAGCTCCCACATAAACATCTGCCACCTCTTTTTACATCCATCTGTTGGAGTTCAACAGTGTCCCCAAGTTTCCTCAGTTAATTTGTCAGTGGACAATCCCTCACTAGTGACTTTGTATTTGGGGTAAGAGGACAACACCCCAAGCCCTTTATTTTCTCAGAAACAGTTATACTATTAAAAAAAAAAACAAAAAAAGAAAAAAAAATAAAAAGGATTGCAAAGAGATAATGAGAATAGAACACTGTTCAAATGCAGTTGGCAAAATAGTATCTCTATATAAGATGCTTTATTTCTATAGTTATTAATCATTGTTTCCTGTGATCCTCAAGGTGGCTGGTTCAGAGAGTAAGCTGCTACTGTCCCTATAAATAGGATATGAATGAGTGCAAAACCCACGGCAGAGAGGTGAACAAACTCAACCTGCAGGTGGACGCAGAGCCCAAATGTCTCCCCTCTAGTAGACACTCTTACATAAAAGCACATACATGCTGTGTTTCTGTGCATTTATCTTTAACCCTTTTTGATACTTTGAGCATCTTGGCAATTTTTTTAAAATAAGAATCATCCATTTTGATTGAAATTATTGATCAATTGTGTATAAAGAATTTCTTGGTTGTACACCATAACCATAGCCTTTGGGTTGCTAGTATATGGGACACAGGTGTGTTTTGTTAGGTCAGTGGGATTCAGGGCAATTAATGTTCTTTTTCTCCTGTCGCCTATTTAGCACAGAGCAAGGCTGGCCTGTTTGAGAATTTTCATGTGATCCTTGATTGCATTACAAAATATGATCAAAAGACTCCACCTCAATAGGCATGATTGTACCGCTTGCTAAACTCAATGGCAATTTATTTAAATATGATACTCTGCAGGAGAACACTTTCAAAGAAAAGGCACAACAGACAGTTTATCATTTCCATGCGAGGCATTTAGAGTTACTGCCTCTTTGAAAGCATTGGGGGAAAGAAGGATAATGCTAGTGGAAGAGCAAAAATGTGATATGATCATATTTGGGCTCTCCAAGCACAGTGCTAGTTACAGCCCAGAGTTAACGGCTTGGTGGTCCCTTTCTAACACAAATCAGCCTTGCAAACAGCGGAAAGAGATGGGTGTGGGTGGTAAGGAAATTAGGAGCACAGATTCCAGGCAATAATGCATCTGAGATAATCGAGTGATGCGAGCACATTGCTATTCAGTGTGTGGTACAGTGCTGCTAATTCACTAAAAAGCTTACTCAGGCAAAAAATAAATTAAAGCATGTGCAGGACTGGACTGTAAAAAATAAGAGCAATTAGCACTGTGGTATGCACACATCTGCAATAATCCTGTTTGATGCATCTTCTATTAATTTACTTTACTGGAAAAAAAAAATCAAGTCAACAGAAGGAAATGCAGTTTTTGGCCACCACAAAGCATTTCCAAGCATTGACTAAGTTTTCTATGTAAATGTGTCAATTTCCTTCTTTAAGCCCAGAATAGAAAAGCAAACTGGCTCTTGGAAAGTTTATGAGTTTTAAACTGAAAGTTTAATTTTTAGAGGTGTGTCACTGATAACTTTTGCTTATGTGTTCTTTTTCTCTCCTTGATAAAGAGCTTTCAATGTTTACACAGGAAAATTATGCTAAAAAGTAGACTTAATAATTTCATTACTTAGATATAACAGAGACCAAATCAAATCTGTGATTTAGAATATGTAATGTGAGAAATTACACTTATGTTCCAGAATCTGGAACTCTTTTATTGTATAATCTTTATTCCGCAATATGTGAAACATTTCTATGTTGAAATAGAAAGACAAGCTTTTAGATCTTAACCAGTCTGTTAATATTCAATCAGTATAGAAAGCATTTCAGAATGAAACTATGAATCCTTTTCCAGGTATGTAAAATTAACTCCTTGCTTAATGGATTGTTAAATATTTACTTTAACATTATTTTCTGAGATCTCTAGTATATATAAATGAACTATTAGTTTTCAATAAGTGTAACTGCATATTCATCAGAGGATATTTCTTTAAAATGTCATCTAATGTATTTAATTTCTATGATCAATTTACTTTTAAATAGATGAGACTCTTTAAAGTAAAATATTGAGGAAGCAAAGTTCATGTCAAAAACTAAAATTATTTTTCCTCTTAATTAAGGGCCAAGCAGTCTACGCTTTCTAACTCATGGAAGTTCTTGACCTTTCTGGCTGCCAGTGTGCTTATTTAATAGCTGATGCGTCCAAGTCTCACCATTTTCCTCCTTCACGTGTGCATCTACAATTTAACTCAGATAACAACGGGTAACATGACTACATAATGTAGTATGCTATTTATTACTTAGCATAGTTTAATTTTTTGACATGGCTCCAGTGAGACAGAAATACTTTTTAAAGCATATAATGAACTTTATGTGGTGATGCACTTAGAATAAATTATCTAAGACATATCTATAACTCAAGGACAATCAGGCTTAACCCAAGAAGATATTTTGAGTAAGTTAAACTTTACTCAGATAATAATTGATGTATTGAATATTCCTTTAAAAACAAACCATTTGGAGTGCAAATGGTTTTATTAAAAAATTAAAGGTATGTTTTCTGAACTAAATAATAAATATTAAATAGAAACAATTGGCAACTATCAGGTCTTGAGGAAAGGTGTTGTGTAATTTTAATAAATATAATAGCAAACCAGATTAGATGCTTTTTATCAATAAAAATCTGCTTGGCTGACTGTCCGAATTTTAGTTTCTGAAGACAATGCTTAAATCCAACACTTAAAAACGTATCTTCCAGAATTGTTCAACTTTTTCCTCTTGTGCTGGTTACAGACCCAGAGATTTTATTTTCTGAGACCAAGGCTGAGTGAACAGCTCTGATGAGATTAAAAGTATCAATCTATCATATACCACATGCACATACTGTACTAATAAATATTAGTTTTAAATATTCAAGTGAGAATATCATTTTATCAAGCCGATATCATTAAACACATCTGCGCCATAAATTAAAAACCGTATTTTCATGTTAAAATTCTTTTAATTTGTAACTTTTAATCTATATATGAAGGTTACATGAGACTTGGTGTTTCTAAGAAGTATTAATTTTTTGACTAAGTAAACATGAACTCTAGCACCTCTGATGAACTGCACTAACCATGGGGGCCCCCCACTCCCTTGCTCTGCCAATGCACTCTTTGCTTTTGTTTTGTTTTCATTTTAAGTTTTACAAATCTGTGAGCTGGGTACTATCTGTCAATCTCCAGAGGTCTTTAAAGTATAGGACACAGAGCCAGATCAGTATTTTTGCATTAATTCTCAATTTCCTGGCTTTTTGAAGGCTTCGACAAATCCATGTTTCTCTAACGCTCTGTGTGTGTGTGTGTGTGTGTGTGTGTGTGTGTGTGTGTCTGTATGTCTGTGTGTCTGTGTGTGTGGTTTAATATTTCTAAAAGCAGTAAATTATTTCCAGCATATGTAAAAAAGACAAATTTCTCTGTGGTTAGTGACCACAAAACAAAACACGAAACAGAAATACTCCAGAACATGGACCCGAGGAACAAGTTTCACATTTAAATGGTTACTTTGATATCATATTGAAGATATACATTTCAATGAATAATCATGAATTAATACTTTTAAAAAGACTTCTGTCCAATATACATTCTTGTATTTATCATTTCTCTTATAAATAATAAGTGTGCCAGTCTGTACAGAAACATGCATATATAATGTGGCTGTCAGCTTTTGAATACAATCAATATTTATGAGTAATGATATCTTATAAATGACTAAAGATAGGCAATCTTTGACTCAGTAACTAGTAGCATATACTTTCTTTTAGCAAGAAGATACCAAAGTAGAACTATTCTAAAGCAATTTTTAATAATAGGGAGATGATATTTAGTTGTGAATATTTTGTATTTCTTCTCAGTTCTGAAGTATTTATGTTTAATCTAGAGTCACCTGAGGTTCAGAGAGGCTTTGTATTTTTGAAATAATGCTGTGCTTTACAACCTTGAAACCATAACTTCAGAAAGGACAATATTCTTGTAGATTTAAACTTGTCATCTGAGAAATAATTTCTTTTTTTAAATAATTTTTTATTTTATTTTATTTTTTTTCTTGTTTCAGAACCTTTCTTTGTTTATTCACTCATTTTTATGGCCGGCTCAGCCTGCCCCGAGGGCAGGGCTGGCACAGCATGTGGTGCCGGGGATCGAACCTCAGTCCTTGGGATGGCTCAGTGGTCTAAAGCACCTGCTTGGGAAAGCTTGGGCGGCTTCTGAGAAATAATTTCTGATGACTCAATTTAAAACAGTATCTTACATTATATTTTACTGATGCACCCTGAGAGGTGTTAGATCACAGAATGGCAGAAAGATGATGCTAGCGATACAATCCAACCCATTTGCCAAGGACAGAGAACTTGGTGTGCAGATAAACTTACTTCACTGGCTAAGTAACACAGTTCATGAATGGCAGACCTAATCTCTTCTTCTTCTTCTTCTTCTTCTTCTTCTTCTTCTTCTTCTTCTTCTTCTTCTTCTTCTTCTT
>PVJA010001423.1:24727-70146 GCA_004027025.1 Myocastor coypus | reverse complement strand
CTGTAGGCTGCTTGTATCACCATTTTCATTTCAGATCTATAATTCCATTCTGTATCTTTAATTAACTCCACTGCATATGAGAAACTGAACTTCCACTTAAGGCAAAATGAATAGCATAAGAAGAGCAATTTAAAAGGCAGTGTTAGTGGTTTGACTACTGTACATAAAAATATATGTGGCCCGGCAGGATGGCTCATAGGTCTAAAGCGCCTGCTTAGGAAAGCTTAGGTGGCTACAGGGACCATGGTTTGATCCCCGGCACAACATGCTGCGCCAGCCCTGCCCTCAGGGCAGGCTGAGCCGGCCATAAAAATTAAAAAAACAAACAAAAGTTCTGAAACAGGAAAAAAAAAAAAAACTACTGTACATGAAAATATAAAAGCAGGAACACAGGCTATTAATAAAGCCAGACACATTCTTAGGCATCTTTCATTGTTTCTTGTTGCTAAATCTTTAGCTTGCTCACTCTGACCTCATCTTAGACAAAGCACGCAACAATAGACTTCCTGGAGCAGAGAGGCTAATAATGCCAAAATGCAGTACAGATTCTAGATTCTCAAACTCAGGCAAAGTAAGACAATCAAGTTTTTAAAACTTTTTTCAATATTACTCCTGCTTGTTTATATGTATTTCTTCTGGAGCAGATCAAAATTAAGCTGAGAATTCAGTATATACAGATAAGGAACATGGCATGTCACTAAGAGATTTCTATTTCTAATACAAAAGTAATAAAATATGTAGAGCAGCTTTTGCTAAACTTTCTAAATCACAAAGGTTGGATTGGAGAATTTCAGAAAGTTAGGAAGACACATAGATATAATTATTTTTTAATAGTTATAAATTAAATGAACTCATGACAGCTTCAATATGTATAATGTTACAAGGGTTCCAGAGCCTTTTTCTGCTTATGTGAAATAATCCTTTACTATAAAATATAGGTTCCAATAGAAAAGCTTAAATTGAAAATAAAGAAGGGAACAAAAACAAATGATTTTTGTTTAATATACTGCTGTATTTTAATTGTATAATGACTCTCAGATGAAAATTAGTTTCCTTTATTATTGCTTTCACTGTTAAAAGTTTACATATTCCCTCTATTTGCTATTCGGACTGGAGTAAAGTGTTGAGGTTCTTTTACATCTAAATGTCAAGCTGGGATCCCTGGCCCCAACTTCGCTATGACTTTTTACATTAAATGTAAATTGTGATATGGCATCCCAAGAGGATATTAAAAGATAAATGTTAAGTGGAACAGCACAGAATTGTCAAGCACTGGTCATTAGTAAATCATGCAATGATGCCAAGGAGCAATATTCCCAACTTCAAAGATCTTCAACACAATAACTATAATGTTGAAGCAAAAGACTAAGTCTGGAATTACGAGGTAAAACAAAATTCTAGAAAAGAATAAGATAGTCATAAATATGTCTTTTCTGCAATGCACTGGAATTGTCACCTTCTCTATACAAGGATGCATTTTCTTAAGAGGTTTTCATCATGAAAGAGGCAGCAGATGGGCAGGCAGGGAGAGAGGCTCACAGACAGAGAGGTCTGGTACTTGGGCTTCTGTGCCTACCAGCAACAAAGACTCCACTGTGGGCCCTCAGGTGAGTCATTTAACCCTGCAGTGTCACAATTGCTCCACCTGCAAATTCAGTAATCACCTTTGCCACCCATCTTCCTCCCAGGGTTGTTTTGACAATGTCATAAGTGGTCATTCATTTGATTCATTCAGTAACACCCAATGCCCTTGGACCTTTGAATCCACATACCCAAATGCAGCTTGGTTCTAAAACTACATCCAACAGCAATATTTCCTTACTGAATGAGACAAAGGGCAGCCAACTGAAGAATGCCAGACCCAAATGACATCTTGAAGGCCTTTGAGATTCTCAGATGAAAGGCTTTATATAAAAATAAAATGTTATTACCTAGGCAAAGAAAAATGCATGCATTTGCTGTCAACATTCAAGAACCAAATATAGTGGTACTCTCTGCTCCCCTTTGATATTTCATTTGCATTTAGCTTGATGACAATATAGATAAATCCTCTCTATGGTGCTATTGGACCGTCGTTCCATTTGTAGTATGTGGAAAATGACAAAATGAGAGAGAAAAGTCTTTGAAAGAAAGTGAAAATAAATGTAATAGCCAAAAGCCAAATAATAGTCAAAGCCTATTTAAGGTCTACTGAAGAGCAGCAGTCAGGGTATCAAATGCACATATTCTCATCCTCTGTGGTGAGCCCACTATGCGGACCACCTGCCTTAAATTACCCAGGCTCCCCGCAACTGGGCGGGTGTGAGTGGGGAGCAGGAGGAGGATGAGGGTGGAGAAGCGGCTTTCTTCATTCATACTAATCACATCACAGTAAAAATCTCTTTTGAATGCTTCTTTTCAATTCACAATCAATTACATTTTAGCCTCTAAACCGCCATTCTTGGCTTTGGAAAAACATGTGCATGGAGCCAGTAAACAAGTCACTTGAAGTTTCAGCTCTGTGGCTGATACTGAGTGACAAGTACCGTTTAGTGATCATTGATTATACTCTTGGGGGTGGGGTGGAGCAATGTCCAGCTGTGTGCAGCCCAGGAATATATGAACATGAGCAGTGAGAGCGCTGGCTAGATGAGGGGAAGGGTGGACTCTTCTCGTCTCAGGAGCTGCCCCAGTCTGTGTGGGGAATCTATTTGGAGCTTTCATAGAAACTAAGTGGCTTCTTAAAATGCACAGAAAATAAGCCGGCCAATTTTTTTTTATTAGGTTTAACAATTATTGCCTTTGGGGTGCCAACACTGCCACATATTGTTACCAGGATGTTCCCTGAACAAGGGCACTTGGTCCGTGGAGCAGAGAGAACTTAAGCCCTGTTCTGAGACATAGGTCATAAATGAAAAGGAGTCTTTTCATCTAGTCACAAAAAACAAAGGGCAGCAAGGGATTTCAATGCTATTTTTACCTCAAATATACTTAAGGCAGAATAAATCTCCAAATCATGATGTTTTAATAAATATCTTCTGAACATCTCTTATGCTTATTAGGGCTTTCATTCCTAATATAAACTTTAGTGCTGTCATTGTTCAGTGTCTTTAAATATAGATTTTGGCTATCTCTGCTTAGTTTCTCCATTAGTACAATGGTGATATTTGTTCCAATTAATAGCAATGCAGGTAACTAACAAGGTACGGGGATTAACACAGCCACTGCAGAGTTGCCTGTGTGCTAAAAGCAGTCTTGCAAGTGACCGTGAACCTATAGGACACTGGATAAAGGTGGAGGGACAAAATGAAATTGCAAATGTAAAGTATAATATTCTTGGTCTCTATTTCTTGTGTTCTAAGGTTTGTACACTCAGAATGCTAGTACAGACAAATTTCTTTCCACTTCTTCCACAGGTAGTAAGTCCCTAATTTCCTATAGCACCCCACTCTGTCAAAGGAATATTAGGATAAACTTGCTGCTTAAGGAATCTCTCAGACACAAGCAGCAAAATGTTCTCAGTACAAACCAGGTTTCTGTAGTAAGAGGATTCTCCTTTAGTCTCATGAGCTCCACTCTGTCATCTCTGCATAGCTTAGACCATAGATAGACCTCCAAGAAAAGTTTGTTGACTGAATAATCACTCATTTGTTTAACTGAAAACAGTGTCACAGTGGCCACCCACACAGCCTGTCACTTGGAAAAGAATGTTTGCGGAAGAATGCACATTTCAAAATCACTTCTGCTGATCTAGATGATTTTTAACTCTATGTACAGGCACATAACTTAAGAAATTGTTTTACAGAATAAAGGAGAGTCACCAGTCTGTACATTTAAGCAAGGTGACACACAGCGTGCAGGTTACTTTTCTGAGCTGTGCTACCTAGAATGTGATTATACGCTATTCTATCAGTAACTCGTGAAAAGCCACCAGGAGAGCGTGCCAGATGTAGGAACAGCACCACTGATCACAGAACGAAAGGGCCTTTGGGTGCTTTTGCCTATGGTGAGAAAAACCACTTGGACTGCTCTCCCCAGGTTCTGTCTCATCCCATAACCACTCCACGGGCACACTGCCCTCCTGGTCACTCAGCCCAATCTACACGTTTTGCACACGTTACTTATCCTCCTTTTCCCCACCATTCCTGAATTCCTAAGAATATTTTAAGTGACAGTTAACTTTAGAAAAGGTAAAAGTAATAGTTGCAGGATATTTGTCGAAGCAAGGCTCTATACCTGGAATTGTCAAAATTAAAACAAAATGTAAAAGTACATTAAAATGTGTGATTTTTGAAATTTCAATAAAGACACTCACTTTCATTGTTAGGATATGAAAAGAGGTAACAGTGAAGTAGTGATTCTTCCTGACCTACACCATTTAGCAGGTTTTAAGTAGGTGCCTGGAATAGTGTCCAGTATCATTTATTAAAAGGTAGTTTTTATCTTACAGTCTACGGTCTTACCTAAAAGTTTGCAATAAAATTGAGCCCGAGAGAACAGTTGCCCAATAGCTCTGCCACCTAGGCCAATTCTTGGGTATATCATCTTGCTTCAAGTCTAAAATTTATACTTCCAAGTCATGGAAAGATCACTGGACTAGGTGAAATTAGCCTTGGGCTGGTCTAGTGGGTTCAAGACTCACATCGAACCCGTTGGGCTTCAACTCCTTCCTGTAAACTAAGTGGCTGAATTAAACAACTGTAAGCATTGAGAGAAATAGACTGTTCCAGGGACTGAGAGCCTACTGATAATATTTCAGAGAGTGCGTAAATGCTCATCACAGGGATGTTAACACTGGGAGCCAGTTGTTTGGGTAGGAAGATAACTAGGCACTCAAATCAATTTTGAAGGCATTGTGAAGGGAACGGGGAAACTGGAAATAATAATGAAGCAATCAAACCAGTTCTCTGGCTTTTTCAGAAGACTCTTCCAAAGCAGCAGGTAGTCTGGGGCTAACTAACCTGCAGTTCCACAGCTGGACTTTGAATGCTAAGTCTAAAAATTCAAAAGTCTTCTGGAAGCTGTATATGAAAAGCTGGCACTTGTAAGTAGAAGAAGTAGCTTTCAAAAGACTCTTCTAATACTTCGGAGGTTTTTCCAAATCACACATCATCAGTCTTGCTCATTACAGCCAACTTCAACAATAACGCCAGTATCACTTTGCAATATCTTTACATCTCACAGCCTGGCAAAATTATAGGTTGAAAAGGATATTTGGATGGAGCATTTCGGAAGGCAATTTGTGTTAGCTGCCAAGGAAAGTGCCCACAGCAGCGTATCCATCCCCCCAATTTCACACTGCAACACTATTTTTTATTATAGATAACACAATTTTCTACAGAAGATGAACATCAAATACATAGGCATTCAACACTAATTTCTCCTTATGCAGAATCTAAGTGACCCCTTTGGGCACCGACCTGCCTTTCATGCAGGCTTTAGAAATCCTGTCAGGAAGAATAAAATTTTCTGTGGCTTGTGGAACCCTTTGAGGGTATAAGGTCTTGACCAGCAAATATGAAAGTATATTGTATGGTTTCCTCTCAATATCAATACTTAATATCACATTTTGGGTCTTGTAAGTGCTCCCATATGTTTCAGAAATAATTAAATTTTTATTGACATTTTGGCCTACCTCCTAAAGATGAATATCCTTCAGCTGTTAAACATTTGATAGGTTTGAAGTTGGCAAACATTTTTATTTAATATTTTTTATGTTCTTAAATATATACATACAGAAAAGACAAGAGGTAACTCGAACCTTTTGATGTAGTGATCAAAATGGGGGTGTTTCTAAAACTCTCAGGCTGCTCTTGGAGGGAGAGAATGATCAGTATACTTTTTGTCATATGATTAAGCTTATCAAATCAGGATCGGTTCTACATAAACCAATAAACTTTGACCTGATTTTTTTGTATAATGTTCTGAAGGATGAGTATACCTAGAGCATTGGAAAATAAGTCTGTTTAGACAATTGATCTACCCTATCAAACTGGATTTTTTTCTTTTTTTCAACTGAAAATGCAAACTACTAAACCTCGGGTTACGTACAGGCTCACCAAAAAAATCCCGAAGTAGATGCTGTCCCCCAAACATCACAGAGTCCCAGGTTTGTAGGATGTCGAGTAATAACCAGAATACCATTCAGGGCTAAAACCTGGGCAGACTAGCAGTGTCCTGGCCTCAGTTCTGCTAACCGCTGGCCTCGGAGCCTGGGCAGCTCGTTCCTCCCTTCATGTGCCTTTTCTCCTAGCAAAAAGAATCCCCCACCCCATGCTACCTCAATGGGTTACTTTACGAAGGGGAAGAAATGTCTGGAAAACTTCGTTTCCTTTGGGAAAAGCATATGCTGGAGGCTACTGTGGGTCGGGCCCACCTTTAGCTTCAGGTTACAAACGCCTCCAGCGCGTCCTCACAGCTCAGCTGGCCCTAGGGGTCCCCTAACCTCGCGTTAGCGTCCGCCCTGTCTGACCTGCCCCCTGCCGCGGCGCACATTTCAGCTTTTCAGCTTCACGGTGGAGCTCTCAGTAATTGAGTCGGGAGGGTTATTTTTCCTGGCCTCGCCTCACCGTCCTGTGCTTGGAGGGAACTTTCCGAAAGACACTGCCTCCTTCCCGGGAAGCCCGACAGCTTCTGAACGCTGCCTCCGCCTGCGCCCCGCGGGAACCGGGACTGTGATCTACTCCGCGGCCAGAGGTTAAGGCTGGAGGCTGGAACCATCCCGGATCCCAGTGGAGGGTTTATTCCTGCCCCGCTTCACGCGGGGTTCTGGGGTCAAACCGCTCTAGGCAAACCACCAACTGAAGCAGGTGATTAACTGCACAAAATAAGCCTACTGGAAAAGCCTGAATCTGGGGGAAGATGACTCGGTTTCCCTCGTTAGCTTCGTCATCCTAAAGCACATCCCTCCCTCTTTAACAAGCAGGCGGGGAAGGTTGGCTGCTCCGGAAGGAGACCGAGTGCACTGTCATTTTACAGTAACAGGCAGGCACGTTCAGACGCGGGTTCTCATCCACGCGGCTGCTGGAAGCAGGTTTCCCTCGTCCCTTCCTAGAAGGTAAGAGCTTTGGCATCTGGAAGTGTCAGAAATGAGCCTTTTGCCATAAATCATTCTGAAAAGCATTCAAATCAGACAAGCGTCTAGAGACTCCCTAGACACTCCACCCCTCAAATCCTAGATCAAAGAGCAGTTCCTAGAACCATAAACACCTATTATATGCAAAATCCTACTTATCTGCGGGATGCTAACACCGAGCAGAAGAGAAAGGGTAAGAAGGGGCGTTTGTCAGTGAGCTAACCCCCACCCCTCGCCGGTGGCACAGACCTACACACTTTCTCAGCGTCTCGTCAAATGTCTTTTAGAGACGGAGGGGTCCGCGCTCCCCGAGCCACTCAGGGCGCGACGCTGCGTCCGAAGACAGCCGCACAGCTCGCGCAGCGCTTGGCTAGAGCCTGGGCGCTCGCGTTGGTCAGGGTCCGCAACCAGAGGAAGCAGGTGCGGCGGAGGCCCTGGCCCGGGAAGTGGGAGGCAGGAGCGAGAACACACTGGGTCCTAAGCCGAGGACCGCGGCCGCGCCTCGGACTTTTCCAGCTGGTGGGTTACGCAGCGGGCACAGCGCGGTCGCCCGGGCGCGGAAATCCCGGAGCGGAGCTAGCGGCCCAGTCCCCAGCGCTCCGCTGGGCCGGACCTTCCCGCCGCCTCAAGCCGTCAGCGCGCACCTGATAAACCTGGGGACCTCTGGGGGAAAGAGCGCGAGCTGGACCCGATCATAACGAGGGGACCCCGCGGCCAGACCTCAAATTTAGACCGAGCAGCCTCCGCAAGGCAAACGCGCCTAGCCTTTCCCTGCTGTCTCCCTGGTCGACCCAGAGTCCGCCGTACCGCGTCGCAGGCTTCCGATCCGCGGGGCCGGGCGGGTCCCAGGCGGTAACCCGGGAGAGAGGGTCGGGATGGGGGCGGGCAGACTCCTGAAAGGGTTCTCCCAACTCTCTCAGCTGCGCGCAGCGCGGCCCTGAGGAAGGGGGGTGGGGCGGGAACTGCGCCGGGGCCGCGGACGCCAGGGTCTGATTATGGGACACGTGTCCTTTACTCCTCACTGTCCGTTCCTCACGGGTGATTTATGAACGGACCTCTTTGATCGGGGACGGTTTTATCTATCCAGCGCTACAGATGACGGATGCGGCCGCTAAAATGCTTGGTCCCCGCCGCCCAGCCCCCTCCCACACACTGTCGGTTTTCCTCCACGATCTCCACCCCCTGCCCCGACGCTCCCCTCCCCTGCCCCCAGCCCCGTTTGCTATCTAGGTTGCAATCCCTCCGGGTGGTTTAAATCAACAAAAAGTGCTGGGCAGGGTCAATAGGGAGCCAAAGCTGCCAGAGTTCCGTACGCCTTTTGCCCGGCGCACTGGAGTTCTCAGAATCCTCCCACTTGGGACCGGGAGAGCTGGCTCCCCAGGTGCGGGCGCCCGGCCTAGTAAGGGGGAAGCCGAGGCCACTCGGCCAAATCCCGCAGGCCTGGCGCCCTGCAGGGAAGGCGGGCAGGGAGCCGGGATGCCAGGGCAGCCTCAGCCCGCGGCTCATCAGAACGACCATTATAGTTTAACTGGGGAGACGCCGCCGCAGCGGCAGGAAAGGGGGAGAGGGTGGAGATCACATTACGGACCCTCCTAGTGCCTAATAGGTAAAGGAAAAGCGGAATCTCTGAAGTGGTTATTAATAGATTGTGTGTGTGTGTGTGTGTGTGTGTGTGTGTGTGTGTGTGTGCACGCGCTAGTAGTATTTCATTAAAACCATATCCTGGAACAAAGAATTGTTCTTTCATGTTTCCTAGCGTTACCATTACTCTGACAGGAGCTCTAAAAACAAGGAGTTTTCCAAATCAAAGGATCCCTGGAGTTGCCTGCCCCCTCGTATCCTCCCCTTCTCCCTCCACCAAACTGCTGTTGGTATCATTAACCCTGTACAGATTCTCCCTTATATTCTTGATTTAGCCAGGGGACATTTAATAGCTGACTGGATTAAACACTGCAGACTCCAGCCTGGGTTATTTGAAAATCCGGGTCGTGGACTGCGCTTAACATCAGAGGAGGAAAACTGATCTATGCGATGTGTTTTAAGTTTCACTTAGTCAGGCCAGGAAGGAGAAAGAGGAAGAAGAAGGATTCTCTGCTCCTGGTCTCTTTTACGCATTACAAAGTTAGAAGTTTTAAAGGGTGTGTGCGGATGAGGGGTTGTAAGAAAAGTCAGGACTGGAATGAGGTGAGAGACAACCTTTGCAAGAGGCTAAAAGAAATGTCCTTCTGTCATAAGGTGAAAGCTGGATTTATAAGAACATTTTAAAGAATACTGTTCTGGAGGACAGGCATCTGCCCCAGGGATGGAGCGCGGACTCCATTAGGAGTGCATCTCCAGACCTTTCTGAAGGACTCAATGTCTTGCCTGAATCTGGAGACATCCCTGTTGCAAGTTCAAATTCATCAACAGTTACAGTACTTTGACTGACGCTATTTTTCAGAAACAAACAAACAAAAAAAAAATGGGGTGGGGAGACTGGTGCCCAGTATTATACATAGAATATGGAGGTTCAGAAGTCCCTAAAGTAAACTTTCACTTGGGATATTAGCATTCAGTCCAACTCCTTGAAGGCCACGCAACCTCACAGTGGAAGGATCTGACCACCGGTCCAGCATCTGGGATGCTTTGGGGGCTATCACCAGATGACACACACCCAAATAAATCAAGGCTAGGATGCCTGGATGATTACTGAAATTAAATGTCATGGAGAGAAAGGACCTGTCTGTTTATCTGGTCCGGGGCGCTTAAAAAATAATGACAACCTTTAAAACTAATGTGATCACTCAAAGTGAACTTCAATTCTAACCATGCCTGCAGGAAATCCTAAGACGATAAACCTTGACATAAAATTGGATTTAATATTGTGGAAGAAAAATACCCTTTTATCTTTTGTTTAAAGTAGAGCACTATGGATGACTGTAGGATACCATGAAACAGCTGAAACATCAAGGTTATAGGGATTTGAAGATAATGTTGCATTTGAAGGAATACCCAGAGTACAATGCATTCAATACATTGTCTGAACATGTGGGTGACAAATATTTTAGACCTCATTGTGTGCAGCAACCCAGGCCTACACCACCGCATGTTAATAGTCCATAATAACCTTTATGAACAACTTCCTTAAATACAGAGAAAGAAATTGGGGCTCTTTCTCTACATCGGGGCAACTAGTATTCCATTTTAATTTTGTTTATAAGCTGAGCTTCCTTCTTCCATGTGGGGTGTCTCTTCTGTGTACAAGTCATTTTTAAAAATTCGTTTGAATCACACCAGTCACATATCTTGGTAAAAAGCCTGTGGGCTCCAGAAGGCTAGTTCCCGCCCCAGGAGGGGGGAATCCCCCACTCATCTTTCAGCCCATCTAAGCGCCTTGGAGGTTTAGGGTCTGTCAGGCTTGGCATTCCTCCAGTCTTCTTATCACTCTCTACCCCTTCAAGAAGGCAATTGATTAGTTTCAGCTTTTCCAAACCGAGATCCGATACGTTTCTCAGGATCAAAAGTCTTCCAGAAGCACAAGAGGAGAGGCCTGGGGGATGGGGAATGTGGAGAAGAAAAACGCTAGGGCAGGGAACAGAATAAGCCCCCACACGCAATCCTTACACTCCACAGCCCCACAGACCAGCAGGATATGGCACAGAGTTAGAGATGAAACAGTGATTTCACCTGGAAGATCCACTTAATCTAAGAAGTGCCTTCACTCTCTAGATGCAAATATTTATAAGAGTAAATAAATAGCTATCTAGACAAGGAGGCTGATGATTTATGCCTGCATTTCTGTCCAAGCACTCGCCTTTCTTGTATTTATAGGCGTGGCTCCCTTTGTAAGCTTTCCAGCTGTTCTATTCACATGACATTTCAGCAAAACCTTAACATCTGGGCAAGATAAACTTCCTTCAGGTACCTGCTAACTTTTCACTTGTCACACTTGTGTCCCCTCCCGCCCACCTCAGTGCAACTCTTGGCTTAGCCCAAACTCCCCCATTGCCCTTCTCCCATTGCCAGGCTGTGCCCTGGGCCACTTTCTTTAGTAGATCTACAAGGTCTCCGGCCTCTGGTTCGATGGTGCAGGTAAAGGAGGGTGGTATGCTGCACCCTAGAAAAGAAGCAGTATTTGTATCCAGGCTCCAGCCCCCAGACAAAACAAAAGCTGCGGAACCATCAACATTCAGACTCACATTTGCTTCGAAGTCTGTCTATTCCTCAGTAGATGAAGGAGAGCAGCTGATGTTGATGGCTGTCTTTTCACTGAGGTTTCCCTCTGTCTGGTCGATGTTTAAACTCTATGTTTTACAGAAATTTAATTTCACTGACTCGCGGTCTCCTTTCCCCCCAAAGGCCGCCTTCTGGAATGAATGCTTTTTTTTTTTTTCTCCCAAATCTGGAGTTTTGTTCTTCTGGCTTCAGCCTAGGTGAACGCAGAAGCAGAAGGACACATACACAAACTTAGAGGAGAAAAAGAAAAAAGAAAATAAAAGAGTCCGTGTAAACAAGAAAAAAAGGCCCTTGGAGGCCCTCAACTAAAGTAAACCCAAATGATCTTGTTGCAAGAAACCCACGAAATCCTGGCTGTAATTGAGTGTTTTCTTTGAGGTTTTCTGCCCATGCGCTGTTCACCATGGTTACTACGACTCTGATACAAGAAGATGAATATTTATTATGATCCCATCCCAACCTTTCCCCGAGGATTATCTCGCTGGCCTTTGTAAGCGGGGAGAATATAAAACTGGAACAACGTTCTTGCCAGTGATTTTAACCTGCCCCACCTTCCAGTGACCTGCCACGGGCTCCTTCGCACTTTATAGACATCTGGGAATTCCATACATGCCTTAAACTCCAATTACACACCTTCTTCAAATGACACGTGCTTTGATTTGCTAAGATCATTAAGTGGCTCACAGTCCTGGGCCCTGGCTATAAACCCAAGGAAAGGAGAGTGTATGCCATGCCTTGTTGACTAGGTCTATCTTTTGCTGTTGAGTAAATAAAGAAAATTAGTCATCCTTATGTTTGAATTTTCCAGGGCTCAATTTACAGAGAAGAGCCAGTAGTTTTCTGAGAAATAAGTCTCGTGGCCAGCTTTGAGATAATAGGAAGAAGTCCATTTCTCTTTCCATTTCGCGTTCCTTCCACTTTCGCTGGAGCAGGGGGTGGGGCAATCTTTATGACACATAAGCAGAAAATTCTGCAGAAGTGGCCCCTGGGGATCCCTTGCCGAACCGTTTGTCGTTCATGCGGGGCCCCCTGTCTCTGGAAATTTGAGGTTGGGCCTTAGCCTGAGTTCGTTGTTGCTGCTCCCCTTGCCACCGCTGACACTTGGCGCCACCGCCTCCAAACAACGCCCAGAGCCCCAGGAGAGTCAGTCCGCTCCATTTGAAGGGGGTATGGACCGGGCCACCCTCTCCATTGTAGGGGTAGGTCCGCCACCCACGCAGGGGATCCTGGGCCCAGCCCTTCTCCTGAGCCCACCGCAGGTGAGACCCTCGCTCCCCACCAAGTTCTGTTTGGGTTTCCGTGGCGTTTGTTCTCCACAGGTTTGTTTGTTTTTCTTCAAATTACAGATGCAGGGAAAACCGCCTGACATCATGAGAGTGGGACAAATGCTCACTTTGAAGGATTCCTGGGCAGGACTTCAAGTGAAATCATATGCCTGAGAAGAACTTGATACCGGTCTAGAGAAAATAACTAGTTTTGACTTTGCCAAACCGAGGAATGTGCAAAATGCTCTACTTTTTTGCAAGAGGCCAAGTGTCCCTTAAAAAGCTCCATTATGAATATGAGCCCAAAGAGCAAAGGGGTAAGAAGCTGGTGCCATTGTTGAACGTGGGGAAACACTACACAAGGTGTGAGTTTCTGCTCCTTAACATTTTAAGTTCTTGGTAGTCTCTTCTGCTTTGGGGAGGGTACCTGCTACCGTGCCTGAATGACCCTCTCTGCACGTGCTCGGTGTGGATATGCACGAAAAGGGAGACATATAGCAACAAAAACCTACTGCTTCCTTAAGACTGAAGGTTACCAAGCAGATAAACACAAAAACAATGATTTGCACAGAAAAGGAAACATCTTAATCATCATGTTAGAATTCATCCAAGACGACTGGGCAGGATATGCTCCCCTAGCAAATGCACTCTGGTTGAATGAGGAAGACCTGAGTCCAACCACCTAACTAAATGGAAAGACATCTTCTCCGTAATAGAGCAGGTATTGATGAACCTTTTAAACAAATATAGGTAGCAAAAATAAGATGAAATGTAGTAAAATGAGAAGAAATAATAGGGAAGTAGATGGCATAGGTGGCTTTATTTGTATTCTAAAAACTGTTGAGCAGTATCCTATACAGAATTTGCAAGGTAAAAGTTGTATTTGAGTAGTTAATATTGTCCGCCGTGAAGTTTCCTCAAAGTAAAACTATCTATCACCTTTTGTTCATTGCTTTATTTCTGGGAAAACCTAAAGAAAAATATTTCTTAGTATTTTGCATTGAGAATCACTCAATACAAATGTGACACTTGCTGTTCTTCAGTTTCCTTTTATGAGAAAGAAAAAAATAGAAAAAGCAAAGCAATAAAGAAAAAGGAATATAGAAGACTACCTTGCTTTCAAACATCTAGTTTTTATATCCAAACTTAAGATAGTGTTTACCTTCTCAGCAATGATTTGGTCAGCTCCATTCTGTTGTAGTTCAAAAAAATCTGCAACATCAAATAGTCAGACCAACTAGTGAACAGGAAGATTCGCCGCATGAACAATTTAGAAAATGGAGGTGGTTGGATGATACATACAAAAGAGAGGATTACCATTGTGATGGGTTCTCTTACCCCTCTAGGTACTGTAGCACTGTTTATTTCTACCTTCTACACACACACACACACACACACACACCAATTCATCCACATATCACCTTCACTGTTCATCAGCTGGCAACAAGACAATCAAAATCCAAGTATTTCCTCAGGCCTTCACTAATATTACAAGTAAATGTTAAAGGCTCTTTACTGTAAAATATGGTTGAAACTACTCACAATAATAAATTTATAATATCGCCATGCTAGCACTGTTCTGTGGTCTATGAAGAAGAAAATAAAATGCTTCAGGCAATAACATAACCTCCACCTGAGCTAAGCAAATATAGCCTGTCTGGATACATATTCATATTTGACATGGTCACTACTGACTTAGGCACCCAAATAATTGTCTAGCTTGAAAGAGTCCCTAATCACACTTGAATTCAGTCAAGTGAAGGTAAAAAATAACTACGTTTGATAATAACCACTGTCTTTAATATTAACTATAAACGCCAATGTGTTCTTGGCTCAGAAATCATCAGAATGAAGTAATAATCAAGCACCATTTGTACTTCTGTTTTACTTCATCAGATTGTGTGTGTCTTCAGGAAAACAGTACATATAATTTTGGATAAAATCTATTTACTAAAGAGTCCATTGAAACCGAAGAGCTGTAGCATTTAAAATAGTAACTGTTCTAAAAGTTATCAAGGATACTGGACAATTCAGGTTCTTTATTCCACAGCTATGCATTCTTCATGTATAAATAGGAACACACTTCTCAACTAACATCAAGAATATTTCCTTCAGTAAATATGACACTGAATGTCACTTTTGTGAAGGCATTCAACAAATCAGAATTTTTTCTTACTGAATTTAACATTATTTTCCATGCATTTGTAGTCATTTTTATATGTAGCAATACTTTTCATTACCACATTATCTTGTTTCTGAAATGTACCTATTTGAAAATTCTCACAAAGACAGAACAATTGGCAAAAATATACAGGAATAAGAAGAAACAGTACTGGGTTTGAATTGGTTATTTGAGTATTTTACAGCTACTTTTTCAAGTTATAAAGAAGGTAACTGAATAGCAAATTCAATAACAGTTTTCTGTTAGGAAACGTGATAAGGGTTGAAGGAGAGATGCGATTAAGTCCTGCTGAATACCAAAATGGAATAATAATAAAGCTGTCCTTTTAAATAACATGCCTGTGCCTGTCAGTAGCTGGTTTATTTGAGTTTGTCCCTGCTTTGTTTATATTAGTGCCCCCTCCCTCCTGGGTGGCTCTAGAGTTAAACAATCAGGTATTGACCACCAATTTAATCCTGAGCTTTAAAAATATAGACCAAACTCTAAGGTTCTTAAAATTTTCAATCATATTTATTTATTGCAGAAAAATAATATACAAAGATATTTACAAAACAATCATAAAAATATGAATGCATTTAGACACCGGATCTATTTGCATTTTACCATGGGTCATCAATAAATAAATAGAGCGTTGTTTTTTTTTGTATTTAAGTTTCTTTTTTCCCTCAGAGGAAGAACAAAAAAGGAATTAACTGACTATGATTTTGCAGGCCAGTTTGATCCTACTATCTTTATTTTTAAAGTTGTTCTTAAAATTCCTCTGGTTAGTACCATTTTAAAATGGAGAAAAATCCATAGCGATGCCTTTCCTTTCATTGGCTGATTGGCACGACCTCTTGAGAATGCATGCGTGAAAAAATAAAAATAAAAACATTCTTCGTCAAAAAAAAAAACCATAAAGGAACACAAACAACTGTTCAGACTTCTATCAGAATGTAGAGGTGTGAGGGTGGTGCCGATGCCCGTCTGGAAATCACTGTCCAGGGGCCTGTCTCGCTCTCTTTGAAAAGTGCGCCCCACGCCCTGTTTCTTTGTATTTGGGTTCTGCTCTTCTAATTTCCAAGAAAATCTTTGGCATATATATTTATTTTTAGTTATCCAGCTCCAGAGTCTCTAGACTGTCCATTTTCTCCTTCTCTGGAAACAATGACATCTGCAAAAACCCAGACAAGGGGGAAAGTTGGTTACTGTTTAGGTCTCTGGCTGTTTGCTAAGACTAAGTGAGCCCTGTTATCACCACCGCCGAGAAATTACGCGGAACAACCTGGAAGGATTTCAGCCTGAGGGCAAGAGGAAGTGGGTGGGCGGAAAGGAGGAGGTGGAATTTGGAAAGATTTGTTTTAAGAAGAACGAACTGTTAAAGCCCAAAGAGAAAGAGGCCCTGGCGAGACCATCCTTCCCCTTGACCCTGGAGTCCTTCTCGATCCTCCCTCCTGTCTGTCACGCACACCCTAACCTGGGCGCATCACCCGGGGACCTCGCTTCTTCTCCGGGACCTAAAGGCTCCCGGGGATGCTGGTGGAACGTGGCCGCGGCACCGGATTAGGTGACAGGGCTGGAAGGAAACTGGGGACGTGGAGCGCGGCCAGGTGGCCCGGCCGCCGCGTCCAGTTTGTCCGTCCGTCCGTCTGCCCCTCTGCCACCTGAGCGACGCGTAGGCGCGGTCCTTACCTAGGTCTCTGGCCCTGCCGTGGGGTGGGGAGCTCCGCCTGCTAGTGCGACGCGGACATGGACCAGGCCCCCTCCATCCTCCAAACCGAGAAGGCGTAGCTGAGCCGCTCGTGGGCCACATAGCTGCAGCTTGCCATCTTGGAGTCCAGCTCGTCGCTCTGGAGGACCTGATAGAGGAAGTCGATGTACCTGGCCGCCAGCTTGAGGGTCTGGATCTTGCTCAGCTTGTCCGAGGGCAGCGTGGGGATGATCTTCCGCAGCGCGGCAAAAGCCTCGTTCAGCGACTGCGTGCGCTGGCGCTCCCGCACGTTGGCCATGACCCGCTGCGTCTGCAGCTCCTCGTAGGACTGCGGGCTCCCGCCGCCGCTGCTGCTGCCGCCGCCGCCCGCGCCGCCGCCGCCGCCGCCGCCCGCAGACTTCTTGCCGCGCTTGCCCTGCGCCGGGCTGCCCGGCTCCTCGCCGCCGCCGCCGCCCGCGCCCGCCGCCCCGCCGGGGCCCGCGCCGCCGCCCGCGCTGCGCCTGCTGCTGCGCCGCTTGCGCGCCCCGCGCTTGCCGCTCGGCGCCTGCTGCCGGTCCGGCTCCTCCTCGCTGTTGCTTAGGCTGTCGTCGGCCGGGGAGACTGGCGAGCTGGACACGTCCTGCATCATCTCTCGGGTGGCGACCTGCGGCCTCGCGGGCCCGGGGACGAGGAGCGGAGCGGCGCGCCTCAGCCCGCCGCTTCCACCGCGCGCGGCACCGGCCCCGGCGGCAGCAGAGCGGCGGGACCTCCGCGGGGAGGCGCGGGCGGCGGAGGCGGTGCCGCGGGAGGGGACGCGGCCGCGGCAGAGGGCCCAGAGGTCCGAAACGAGGGCGCGCGCGGCCGCACGCACGCACGCACGCACGCAGCACGCCCCGCGCGGCCTCCGGGCAGCGCTGTCGGTGCTGGCGAGCCGCGCGGAGTCTGCGAGTTGGGCGCAGGCTGCAGCTCGGCGGCTCTTATAGCTCCGAGCAGGCGGAAAGTCGGGGGGCAGCGGTGTCATTGGCCTGACGTGGGGGGAGGGACTTTTCCGAGATTTATAGGAAAGTTTCCGCTTTCCAGCCCCCTCCCCCCTCGGGGTCTAACAATTCGTCCTCCCGAGCCATTCAAAGTCGGCCCGGCCCGGCGGCCGCCCCTCCGCCCGCCTCCTCGCCGCCCGCCCCTTCCCGGCGCGGCGCGGGCCGATTTCCTTCCGCGCCGGCCCGCACCCGACGAGCGCCATGGAGCGGCCACGGGGACCGGGGCGTCCGGGCCTGCACCCCCGCGCACTGGTCTTCTACGCTGTGGGTCCGGTCTCAGCCCGGCCCGTACCTCTAGATCCTGAGGTTAATTTAAAGGCATCGCTAGGGTGGGAGGCAGTGGCTAGAAAATGCCATCCTCGGAGCGGCCCCCCCCCCATGGCTGGGTCCCCAGGGCTGCGCTGGACGGCCAGGCCCGAGGTCGTGGGCGTTTCCGAAGACGTGGTTGCCCACGGGCGCCGTGGGTCTGCTCCCCTGGCCTGTTCCTCCTCGCCAAGAAGCCACTGGGCCTTCCTTTCTCCTCTACCGTGACCCAAGCTAAAGCCTCCCACCCTACACCCCAGGGACCATGCCTCCGAAGGTGCTAGAAAGTGGCACAGTTCATCTTCCCGCCCAGGGAAGCCTGGCCTTGGAGACAGGACAAAAGCTGGCGGAGGGCAGCGCTTGCCTCACCGCCCTGGGTGCTTTGCGCTGCCGGCCCAACGTGGAGGTCCCTGTGGCTCGTTCATGCCCACCTCGGCCTCAGACTAGGCCCCGGCAGAGATCTTGGCAGGTCAGCTCGTTCGTGAGGGAGCTGGGGATTCCTAGCGCCTGGGCTCCTGGACATGTGCCCAGAATGCCCACGCTAGCTCCCCTTGCTGGGAGGTCAGCGGACGGTAGAGCTGCTGGGTCCCCAAACGTGTTCCGGTTACGTGGACGCCTTTGGATGCTAAACTCCTCCACCAAATGAGTTAAAAGGAAACACCTCGAACAGGGTGTTCGAGCAGATGTAAACTGAAACAGCAGGGCTGATGAGCAGGGCGGGAAGCCGCTGCAATTCTGTACTTGTTTCTGACTGGGGGCAAGTTGGAGTAAAATGGCCATTTCACCTTCATGTCTTACATTACAAAGCAAATCAAAGGCCAAAGGTGGCGGTCGGAGCTCAGGGAAGATGTGAGGGGCACCGAAGTGGCGTGCTTCTTCCTGTTCCCTGCACAGATAACCGTTAGCCCAGCAATCGCCCCTTCCTGGGCTGGACCGAGGGTCTCGGTCGCGCCGCCGCCGTCCAGAGAAGGAGGCGGGATCCCAAGCGAAGCGCAGGCAGACCACGTGGCAGTGCCCCACTGAGGCTCACAGCTTCTGTCCGGACAGCGTACGGGCGGCTTGGGTCAACTAACCGGCTGGGTCCAATGGGGAGTGGGGCAGAAGCTATATCTGGAGAGGGGCAAACAGGATTTTGCTTTCCAGGGACGGGATTTGGCTGAGGCTGTACCACATAATATTTACAGGAATATTCAGGATCAAGGACCTCGGGTTGCTAATTGGTCTGGTCCTTGAGCCCTATTTTGAATGACAGCCTGTCTGTCAGACTGGACTTGACCTCCACTTTATTTCATCACAGTGTCATTCGTGCACCCTTGTATTTTCATCTTCCTCCTGCAGAGTCTTGTTCTTGGAAATGGAAGAAGGCAGAAATTCTGCTCCATTCTATACCAAGTGGCCTCATTTTAGGTCTGAACTGCAAAGTTTTGCCGTTCCACTCAGCTACAGAAATCTTGAAAAGTTTCTTCCTTTATCTTGTTTTCTCTTTTTTGCTATCAACCTCAAAACTTTTGTTTTCAGAAACTCAAAAATAGATTGAATGAATGGACTGTTTCTTTTGTGGCCATGGGTTAAGTAAGACCGGAAAGTGTGGGTAGAGTGTAAAGGAAACCTTACCTGACCAAGGGGAATTGGGGAAGAGGAAAGGGTCTTCTAACAAGGTGGAGGAGAAGCCGAGTCTTCTACAGGCGGCAACCCCGGGTACTGAGCCAGGAAGACTTGCGAAGTCATCAATCTCCAAGACTAGGTCTGAAAGAAGTGAGCACAGCCCTTCTGGCGCTAAATTTCCAGGAGATGAGTCGCTCCTAGCCATTCAGTAAGTAGTCAAAGCTGAAACGCAAATGGCAGAATGCTTAGAGGTGAGAGAGAGAGATGACCTAACCAAATCATCCTGGCCATAGGGTCTTTGGAATAGGGTCATGTTGGATGAACTTTTCGCTTGAACTGTGTGGAGTAGAAGACGAGACCCACCTTCAAAATCTTAGGTGGAGCTGGCATACCACTTTTGGAGCAGGAGGGGCGGCAGTATGTTGTCAGCTAAATTATCCCTCCCCCTCCAAATGCCTGCGGCTTCCTAATCCTTGCTCTGCAAATGTTGACATGCCAGTAGGGGGCTGTCCACTCTGCTCTTGTGCTGCTCTTTGTAACACTTTATCCCTGGGTTTTTGTTTTCCACACCTGGAAAAGCAAGAATGACTCCATTTTTATGTGCTGACGAGTCATATATAATTCTGAATATCACCTATATGCCAAATAATTGTAATTTCCACAATATTTAGTTTAAAGCATGAAAGCGTACTTCATTCTAAAAATCCAAGTTTGAGGCCTTTAAAAATAGTCTTCAAAGGTCCTGTAGGGCTGAACCCAGTCAGACTGAAAAGCTTTCTGCCTTCTTTGGGAATAGCAGATTAATTGGGATTCAGTAACTTTGTCTCCTTTTAAAATAAGATTCCTGAAAGACATTTAACAAAGCACACACACACTTGCACACACATTTCTTTTGCACTCGGGTAATTCAAAACGAACTTTGTTTTCAAACTGCAAACTCAGCATGTTAGCCGTCCTTCCTGAGGAATGTGTGCTGCGTTAAAAAAAAATTAAGAAAAAAATACCATTAGAAGTAACAGAAATCTCATACTCAGCACATGAAATAAGTCTTAAGTATCTGTACTGTGTGACTGTGCCCTGGCCTTCCCTTATCAGCAGTCAGTTATATAAGTACTTTCAGATAAAGAAAAGAAATGTACCATAGGATTCTTAGCAAGCCAGTAGATTTTGATGTTTGGGGCTTCACAAGAAAAGAATACATTAATCTGCTCTTCCACGTCTTTCTTTTCCATCTTTACATGACTTACCACCTGTTTGTTGGTTCTGAGTTCCAAGAACTAACCTTTTGGAATTGGTTTCAGGAGGCACAGAAGTTCCAGCAGAACGGGGCACAGAGTGGAAATGCTACTGTTGAGTGGATTGCAGATGAAGGTGTAGATCTTAGATTTTATCTTTTGTTGAATGGTCCACAGGGGTTGTCCAGTTTGGTCCTTATATGGAAAATTTTATTACAGTGGAATGTGAAGTTTGTTGCAGCATGAATGACTGGTGAAAGCATATTCTTCTTTGCTTAACCCAGATAATCTTAATGATGTTGGAACATCTTGCCCTAAATAAAAATTCATTCCCTTTAATGATGGCTTCATTCAAGAATTTAAACAATTCTACCTTTCTCTTTATGCATACCTTTTCAGAGTGAGGCACTAAACTTATAAAATTTAGAGCTTTCTATCCAGTTGTAAAGTAGAAAAAAGAATAAAGTGAAATGCTGAGAGCACCCCAAATGATCAAATGAAAATTTCAACTAAATATCAATCATTAAAATAGCCAACATCTTGCATTCCAAAAGAAAATAGGATAAAGAGACATGGCCTGTCCTGCAGGGAGAAGCAGGAGCAGAGTGGAAGTGAGTAGGTGTTGAACTTTTCCTCTTTCCTTTCCCTTCTTTTCTTTCTTTTCTTTTTTTTTTAGTTTATTGGGAGTGCAGCCTGCTAGAGCTGGAATTCCACCATGGCTGCCAGTTGGCTGTGTTGACATACACTCTCACTACTGGTTTCAAAAGTCCCTTGAATAACTGAAAAAATAATGTAAGCAATGGTTACTCAAGGGTTTATCACACAGTCACACTGCACAGTAAGCATTCTATTTTTAACCCTCTGGTGCCAGTAACATAAATACAAAGAAGAGAGTTACATTCTGTTTTTCTAATTAAATGTCCCTTTCTGATTACTCATAACTTTGGTCTTTCTTCAGGGGATTTGTCCCCCCTCCCCAACACACACACACAAATGGCTTTTCCTGAAGCGTTAAGTCCTGTTTTTATTGTTTGGTTTGGTTCTTTTTGAAAAAAAAAAAAAAAAAAAAAAATGTTGTTTTTGCCAATGACCACAAGAGGACACAATTTCCTAGAGAACTTTGAAAGGAAGCATATACCAGAAAAAGGCTAACTAAATACAGAAGTATCATACAACTAAGAATGTTGTTTTGGACACATATAGTTGACTTATACCACTTTTATTAATTTTAGAAATATAAATATGAGTTGGCATTCAAGTTTTAGATGTTTTTAAGGTTCAGTGTTCTTCTGTATGAAAAATCCTAAGGAACGTGCATTCACGCACATGCGCACGCACATGCGCACGCACATGCACACACACACACATTTAGGCAAAAATAAACACTACTATCCTAGTTAAGACAAAATGTTTATATTACTTTTTCTTTTTTCAGAACCAGGATCCAACTCAAGACCTTGCAGTTGCCAGGCAGGCACTTGTGCCCCTGAGCTATCTCCCCCGCCCCACAAAATCTTTATATTAACACTTGCAGAATTTTGTACAAAACTTTATGTGACCTGAAATTTTAGTTACTTACTTCAAGGGCTATATTTGTAAATGGCAATACAACTTTTAAAAGCATATAAAATATCTTTGAAAGTCTGTTTTTCTATATTTTAGGAAAGAGTCTACAGGGTGTTCAGGTTCTCACTACTAGATCAGACTCACAGTAATCTGCCTGTTTATAGCCTCCTGAGAGTGGGATTGTAGGCCCACACCACCACTCCCAGGCTCAAGGGCTGTGCTTTAATGCATTGAGCTATTTGGCAAGCCTTTGAAAGTTTGAATTTTTAGTTTGGACATTTATACTATCCTTACATAGAAAATTATAGGTGAATTATTTTGTATAGTATGTAAAATATACTTTGATGCATGTGATATGTTAATAACTAAAATTATTTTGCAGAGGTTCAGGAAATTAGGATTTCTTAATATATTGTCCAGGCCAGAGAAATAGCTCAGTGGACTAATAAGCCTGCTTAAGCAAGCTTAGGCAAGTGCAGGGACCAGGGTTTGATCCCTGGAACTTCATACTAAACCCTGGCCAGAGTGCTGTGAAGTGGTGCACATGTGTAATCTCAGTGCTGGGGAGGCTGAAAGCAGGAGGATCACCCTAAGTCCATGTTGCATAGTGAGACCCTGCAACAACCAAATACATTAATAATATAAAAAAGATATTCTCAAAACTTTTCAACAATTATTTTATATAATCTTTGACTTAAAATATTCTCTTTCACTACATTCTCAAAATGTTCTTGAGCATTTGGTGAGTTTATAAATTAAAATGAATTATCCCTTCCATGCTGGGGAATCTGGATTCAGTTGCATCTTTTCTCCTGTTCTCCATTTGTGTCATCCTGAAAATGCATTTCTAGTCACAGTCTAGTCTGAAGACTATTGAAGGAGCTAAGCACTGGATCAAGGACCTGGAAAAATAAAAGGAAAAAGGAAAGAGAAAAAACTAAAATGATAGGGGCTGGGGAAATAGCTCCATGGCACAAGTGCCTGCCTGGCAACTGCATGGTCGTGAATTTGAACCCAGGTCCTGCAAAAACAAAACAAAAAACTAAAAAGAAAAAACTAAAATGACAGACTTGAGAGTTACGATGCAAACCTTGGGGAAAGGGTGAAGAAAACGCAATGACAAGGGCCCGGCGGGATGGCTCAGTGGTCTAAAGCGCCTGCCTTGGAAAGCTTGGGCAGCTTCAGGGAACACGGTTAGAACCCCGATACCACATGCTTCGCCAGCCCTGCCTGAGGGCAGGCTGAGCCGGCCATAAAAATAAACAAAAGTTCTGAAACAAGAAAAAATAAAATTAAAAAAATGCAATGACAAGAGTTAGCAAAAGATAAAAAGTAAAGCCATATTAATATGCTGAGCTGTAAAAGGCTCAAGTCAACAACTTCTAACATTGCCAGTTCTGCTGCTAACCTACTACTATTATGGATTATTGGATTATATTGGGATAGTTTGATGAATTCAAGAACCTATCATACTTGAGTGGAAATAGAATACCCACCTCTGAGAAAACAAAACAAACAAGGGGGATATAAATGAAGGTCCATCTTGTACTGAAAAAAAAAAAAAAAAAAAAAAAAAAAGGATATACAACTACTTTCTCTTAGTTCAATAAGAATTAGTGTCAAAGTACTAATAGTGCTTAGATATCATGTCTGCATCTTATACTCTGAATACTATGAGGACAATATATAATGTATTAATTATTGTAACTGCCCTACTAACCTGTGTTGAAACTGTCTCATTGCTATTTCTTCTTCATTGAAATTAATAAAATAAAAAGTTAGCAAAAGAGCATTATATGTAGAGGAGTGGAAGAGCTGCATAACAAAAAGACAAATTAGTGCACTTAGACATGTAAAAACAGGGTTATTTACCTTTGTGTCTGCTTAAAGAAATTGCTGCAAGTAGTTCCTTATGCTTTTATATAGACTTGTAGTTTTAGAAATCTTTGCCCTTGTTGTGCAACTCGTTTTTTGTTTCTTAGTTAGTTTTTGATACAGAGGATCAAACTCAGGACCTTGCTCTTGCAAAGCAGGCACTCGTGCCTTTGAGCTATATCCCTAGCACTTTATGCAACTCATAATGAAAAGTAAAAACAGGTTGGAGGGACATGGAACTTTTCATTATGCTTAATGTTTCATTTACTGGGTATACTCTTCCTTGCATTAGGACAATAATTGTTGTCATTACTAGATTTTGGGATGTATATTTTACCTGGGAAAATATTAATGCCATACTCCATGGAAAATGCTTATTAACCATGATGGGGTTTCAGAAATGTTATGTAGTTGCACCCAGCTTATTAGTTGCTTTCATTTGACCTACATGATGAGAGGCTAATTGTGTGTTTCTCCTGGTGATGAGCCAAACTGAAATGACTTTGCTTTCCCAGTTTATTCACTTTGTAGAAAATCAGAGATGCAAGTAACTGAGACAGGCTTTCTCTCTACTCAGACCTTGAGATACCATCTTTTAATTCTGTCTAAGGATGCATCTGGGAGACATGAATTTTGGTTTCAACTAGCACAAATTAATTGGAACACATTTAGTCATTGTTTCATAATTTAACAAAAATGTATAATGTTTATTATGCTAATTGGTCTCAGGAAGATTTGCTATTAAATTTGTTGCAGAATGATAGAAAACACATTGATAGCATCTGACAAGGACATACAAATGTGATGAGAATGTGTTTCCAAGAAGGAATACTAAAGCCGAACTGAGGTGACAAGGATGATCTTGTGCATTGGGAAGTTACCTTAAGAGTGCAATAGTAACCTCCATATACACTTCCAGGAAGGCTGTCTCCATCGGAAAGGCACAAAACTCAGACCAAATTAAGGTATAGAGGACCTGTCAAAGGTTTGCTAAGTCCATTTAACACGTACAACAAGAAAGGCAAATCTATGGCATAGTTGACTGTGCTAGTGTGGGTTGCAATCAGACAGGAAGGAGGGCATGCCCTGTTGTGTGACAGGTGATGTTGATATGTTCTAGTTTTATTCTCCTCTTTGTTCTCTATACTAGCCTTGTCTAGTGATAGTGTGCTTAAGGGGTCCAAGTTAAGAATAAGCAGTGAGGTGTGACTGGAGCTAATATACACTTGTTATCTATTAGACGTTGGGCAGCTGATTGGCCACAGCTGGTACTTGCCACTTAGCCTTTTGAATAGCTGTGGATTTTATCTTTCTGTCTTTACCAGTGGTTGAGAAGGCCAGACTCAATACCACGAACAGAAAGTCTGTTTGTGATCTATTGAATACGGATCCCTTGCTAATATGGAAACCCTGATGAATACTACGACTATTTGATGCTTGTACTCTTTCTGTTCCTTGGTGATCACCTAAACTAGTGCTGTTTCACATGTCACTCAAGCTATTTGTTTCTATATTTAACTTCATCAGTCCTTCCCTTTTCTCTTATTTATTAAATATAAGACCTGTATCTGCATTCAATGGATGTAGTTATAAATCCAATGAATACATTAACCTTGAAAGAAATTAATTTAGTTTTAGTTTTGAAGTATGAGCAGGCGTGAAGCAGATGAGAAGACCGGTATAGGTATAAGGTGCCACTGCAGCAGCCTTAGTGCCTTATTCATTCATGGCTTTCTCTGGGAGGTCAAAGGAGTTCATGTGTTTGGAGGTGGAATGGAGGTGGACGCAGAAGTGATGCAAATACCGTTTTCCTCAGATGTAAACTGAGACAGTTGGATAATTTGAAAAAGATGCAAAACATTTGAACTTTAAGGTATTTTTTAAATGATCTGGTCCGAATAACCAGTTTTATAGATGAAATTTTCCCCTCTGTGGTTGTTCCTAACTGAATAACTTGCCCTTGTCTGGAACCCGAAAGCATTTTCCTAACTGATGAGGATGAGTTTTCCTCTAGTTCTGGAAACTACTTGTGGCCAACTGGGCCAAAACTTTTGTGCCCAAAATGAGGAAAATCAGTAGTGAACTGGTTTGAGTGGTGGGCAGAAGGGCTCCATTCCAAGCCACCTATATTCCCTGTGGTTAGGCTTTAAACATCTATAGTATCTCCTAAATTCCAGGCTTATTGTTCTTTCCAAAGCCTTATTTTATGTGGGAAAGCTCACAGGTGAGATAACACATTGGGTCCCTGACACTTGTGAACAAATTGTGATATTTTTCTCAACAGAGGGAAGACAGATGAAGGATATTGGAAGGTCTGGTATCCTACAGAAAGGAGACTGAAAGGCAGAAACCGTTGTAAAGAAAGGAAAGGCTGCCATGCAAGAGCTTTTGCTGTCTTTACAAGTATAGGTCTTGGCCCAACCCCGTGGCCTGTCCATGCCTTCTGTGCCTTCATTCAATATGACTAAAACTGCTTAGTGCTGTCTCTTACATTCAGTTATAGAGCCGAGTGTAACAGGAAAGATGTACTCAAAGTCTTAGGACTTCGAAAGATTCTGCAGATAAAGTAAACTATTCTATGGTTCCATTTCACTATCCGATGTGAACCAGAAGCACAGTAGTCCACAGTCTTTGTTTTAACTATCTTGGGCCATTTAGATGTGATTATATGAAAGGGTAGAAATATTTCTAGGGACCATGAAATATTTATAATGAAGACTGAAAAAAAGCTAAAATGTCCACTTCTGATCACGAATGGCCATGGCAACTTTACAGCAAGTTTTTGGACTCTAAAGGGAAGACCCTTCTGCTTCTAAATATGTGTCACATCTATTAAGTTTTGTTTTCATTAATACTGATTCTTATATAAAAGTTTGGTGCTCAGATATTTTATAAAGAGTAGTTTTGATATTTTAAGAGACTGAAAAATTGACACATATTTCAAATGGGGGGTCATTTCATGGTAAGATTTAGTAAGATAGGTTGACTGCCCAATTTTTTATATGAATATATCATCAGTGGAGGGACTGTAGGTACTTTTTATCATTTATATGAGTTGACAGGTATGGCAGAGGCTCATATTATTGGGATAATGTCAAAGAATAATTTTTTTTTTTTTTTTGCGGGTCTGGGGTTTGAACTCATGACCTTGCACTTGCCAGGCAGGCACTTGTTCCATGGAGCTATCTCCCCAGGCCCCAAAGAATAAAAATGATATAAAATAGAAGAAAATTAAATCTAGGTAAACTACTTATAAAAGGAATTTTAAAAACACAGACTCCTAAAAATAGAGGAGAATTTAGAAGTTTAGATTATGTCTTTCTTTTCTGGGAAGGAAGAGTGCCTGTAAAGAACAATGTCTGAGAAGAGCCATAGTCCACAGTCACAGAGTTCTGGAATCAGTTCACCTGAGTTCTAGTATGGCTCCAGGTTTCATGACCTGTGACCTTAATTGGTGCTCACACCTCCCTACTTCCTGTAAAGAGAGGATAAATCATTACACTGTTATAATGATTAAGTTGATTCAGAAGTGCTAATCTTTAGAATGGTGCTTGGCATATGATATAGTCTGATATTACTATTTTTATTTTTTTATTTTTCACTTATGTATTTGGTACAGGGTTTTACTACATAAACTGACTCATGTTGATACTCCTCTCTTCAGCCTCCTCAGAGCTGGGATTACAGGTGTGCACCACTATGCCTGGACTCCGTTGCCTGTTCAGTGTGTCCTGGGAGTGGAGCTGGCAGGGCGTGCGGGACTGGGGATTGAACCCTAGGCCCTGTGCTTACCCAAGCAGGTGCTTAGTCCACTGAGCTATCTCGGCAGTCCTGACATGTTACTATTTTAAATAAAGATTGAACTATGCAAAACTGAAACAAAGCATTATCAGCTCTTAGCCAAAAGGAAGAATTTACATAAATAAGTTGATGATCTAGCTCTAGAGCAGGTATTTCTCTGTCCAGGCATCATAATGCATTAAACTGAAAGTAAAGGATAGGGACAGCAGCGGGAGCGGTTGTGGCACTTTACTCAGGCCCCATTTGCCAAGGGACAATGAGAGGAGGGCTTTAGACTCTACCTTCTGTAGTGGCTACATCTTTGCCAGTGCTGCAGTAGAGTGCGGACTTGGTACCACAGTATGAGTCTCTCACAGACTCTTTGCACTTGCCCCTCTCCACCTTTTGCTCTCATCCCTATAAATGAGTAAATTTAAGTAAGTTATTCATATGCTTGCTTAGCCTCAGCATGTAAACTGTCATCAGTTATTCTCCTCAACCCACTCTCCTTCATCTGACTGTTCAGGAGAAGAGCACTCTCTCCCACAGAGACAGAGGCACTGAATATTCATCAATAGTTGGAAGATGCTTTGGAAGTAACACAGTCCCTGTGACTCCATCAGAGATGGCATTTCCTGTTTGCAGCACTGAGACTCTGAAACACCATTTGGTGTCCTGTGACTCATCCTGGAGCCTGTTCCATTTATCTGATTTCATCCTCAGATGCCTCATGGCCGCAGAAGCCCAGACTCTACAAGTTCACATGGGTTCTGTAATGCGCAGAGTAACACCGTAGGTACTTACTCATGGATTATTATTCTCTTTAGAGAAATACAAAAAGTTCAGCTCCCACCATAGCTTGGATTTGCCTCAGTTTGCTTTCATGTCACCTTTAACGTGTGTTTTAGAAAATACACAAAATAATAAAACTAATAACTTTAACTCAAAATCAGAGATTACAAATATGTACCTTAAAATATTAACTTAGAAAACATTCCTTGCTGGGTTCTGAGATTAGTTAATGAATTTGTTCTGCTCACTCAAATGTAACGAATAATTGGGATAACCCCTCTTCTTCTTATACCATCACTACAAGAACATGACACAGAATATACCGGGGTAGGAAAAAATAGCAAGGCCTAGGCAGTCCCTAAATTCTCCATTTTATTCTCTTTGCAAAGAAAAGGCTAAAGTAGTTAGTTGGCTTTGAGCTGGAAGAGGAACAGGATCTTTTCAGTTTCATAGATTTTATTTTTATATTTTGATACTGGGAAATGAACTAAGGACTGAGGCTTCCCAGGCCAGGTGCTGTGCCTTTAAGCTACATCATAGTTCAGTTGTGTGGCTTGAAACCAAGCCTTCTGTGCAACAAAGCAGTTGAGAGAAAGCATTACGTGAGAAGCCCCATCGAAGGCTGTGGCTAATCTCAGGATAGTTTGCGCTCTGACTAGGGAAATATTAATCTCCTCTCTCCATTTCCTCAGAATGGCACAGCTCTTTATAGAGCAGTGATCTGTAATGATCATGACCTGAAGAGATCGCTCCACAAGTTTCAGAACTTCACCATAATAGCCTTGAGAAGCCTGAACAAAGCTGACACATTCCTAGGCAACCTTGTTGGCATGGGTTCTGTTTGGGAGAACAGAGATACTAGTAAAAAGATCATTGCAGTCACATGGCTGAGGAGTGGTTGTGTTCTGAACAGAATAAGAGTAGTGGAGTTATAATGAGAAAAGTGGTTAGATTCTAGAGAGAGGAGAGCTTGAAGGCCAAATGTATTCACTAAAGATAAAATGGAGTGCATGAGAGAAAAAAATAGAGGATTCCTCTTAAGTCGTTTGGTTGGAGCAGAAGAAAGGCAATTGGCAATCATTAGGATGGGTGTGGATGGAACGCACTTCAGCAGAGCAAGTTCAGTTCCAGACATGTGAAATTTGAGTGTTCAGCTAGAAATCCAAGTGGAATTGTTGGAAAGGCAGTTGGATGTGTGAGTTTGAAGTTTGCGGGAGATGTCTGGGATAGAGATAAAATTTGGAATTCATTAGTATGTAAATAGACTTTTAAGCAATGTAACATGAGGGGGATGACTGGGGGGGGAGTGTGTGAGGGAAAAGATGACTGAATCTTTTAAAAAGATGGTGATCATTGCTATGGAAAGAAAATAAACCAGTAAAGGGCATGGGGATTAGTGGAGAGACTGTAATTTTAAATAGCTACTATCTGTGAAATTAGAAATAATTTACTTTTTTAAGAAAAAAATGATGACAAATTGAGCAGCTGTAGTCCATAATAAAAGATATAAAAAATTATCCAAAGTAGGAAAAATAACAGAGTTCATAGAAAGAAATGGCACTTGATATTCTGGGCAGAATAAGCTGATGAAAACAGATCCATAACCATAAATAATCTGAGAGTAGTATTGACTGCAAAGGCATAGGGAATTGGCAAAAGAATGAAAGACAGAAGCTAGCATATAGGCATCCAGGTAGTGAAGAATAATTACCTAGACAGGAATAAAAATCGGGATGCTTAGGTGTTCTCCCTAATAAATCTCAGATACATCGGTGGTCTAAGACATTCAGATACCAGTTAAGACTAAATGCTACCACAGAATATAAGGCATGCAGAAAGACCAAAGACAACTGAAGAAAAGAATAAAACAAAACAACGAAAGAACAGGTACCATGTTACCTTATGGAGACTGACACTTCCAAGAAGCATGATGGAAAAGGATACAAACAAATATAGAGAATAGAATTTAAATCATTATAAAAATGACAAAGGAGTAAGTACAAAGCTAGTTTAATATTTTTAGAGAAGAATATCTTATAGATATGTTTATTTATAGATACTTAAATCCAGAGACAGATTTGACTTAGGTAATGTGAATAGAAAAAAAATCATTAAGAAGTAAAATTAAGAAGAAAACAGGAGTATAAGGCAAAAGTTAGCTATCAGCACAATGTATATACAGTAAGTCCCAAACTTACACGCATTTGAATTTTGGACTCTTTGGGGTGTACTGTAGAAGACTTCATTGGCTTATGACAAATCTTCCTTACACACAACTCTCCAGTTAAGATTTGTGGGGTCTGTAAGGAAGCATGCACACCTAGGCACATGTACATACATATGCATATTGTCCAGGAAGAGCCTAGCCATTCCATTTGGATATCTTAGGGAAATATGATCTTCCTTAGCTAATGTATAGAAATTTACTGAGAAGTTATTTAAGACTATGCTCCCTGATATTTGACAATGAAATTCCTTAGCTTAGATTACCAATGAATTGACATTCTCTTGGGAGAAACTCTGACCCCCCCCCCCAAATTCTAACTGGAAAATGTATGCCTATCTGACTGACATGCTGTCTGAGCTAGGCTATGACAATGGGCCTTAGAGTAAAAATTGCTCCAGATATGAGTTAAAATTTATCACATGCCTTTTAATTTCATATAGTTAGGCTCTTTTCCCTGGGTGAAATTTCAGAATTGTATCATGGGGGGTGAAGCCAAGATATGAAGCAATAAGATGTATTATAAGCCGGGGTAGAAGAAAGACCAAAGACAACAGAACATCAGCTTAACATCCCATACATCAGCTTAACGTCTCATAACAGTTTCAGCATGATCCTTTCACACCTGCACTCTACCGTTAGGCTTAAAAATCCTCTGTATCGGTCAGGGTTTTACTAGAGGAACAGAATAGATATAATATAAGGAATGGATATTAACACCAAATATACAATCTATAAGAAATTGTAAGATTGGCTTACAATAGCCACAGAGTCAGATGAGGAAGCGCGCACAGGGCGTCTGCACACTCCGGACTGAAGGATTCAATCCCGAGGCTAGGACTTCACTGCAGCACTCCGTGTAAGTCTCTGTCGGCTGACGGGTCCGTAATGGAGGACTGAAGTTTCTGTAGTTGGAGGCTGAAGAGTCTGCGGCGGAAGGCGAGAGGTCTAAGCTGGAGGCTGAAGAGTCTGCGCTGCAAGCCAGACGATGAAGTCCAGTCTGAAGGCGAAGACCGAAGCTTCTCGGACGAAGTGAAGTGTTGACTCCTCCTTCAGCCCTTTAAAAAGTCTTTTTGTGCTCAGTCATTCTGACGTGGACTCATTGCGCCCTAGGGTGGAACCAATCATACCCCAGGACGGGGTATGATTGATCCCGTTCTAGGGAGAAATCCAATCATATCCTAGGCAGGCCCGGGTGATACTCCAGGGAAGAACCAATTGTACCCCAGAGTGGGGCTCCCATCAACAGGGAACCGGGCTGCTGAGTCATTCAGCCAAGTTGACACATTGTATCAACCACTACATCCTCTTTGCAGGCTAAGGCCATTCTGACACTGCTCACAACATAAATAAGATTATTGTATGTACCAGGCACTTAGGATGAAGCAATAGATGAGTAAGATAGGGTACCATGATAGAGACTCATAGTGGATTAAACGAGGTGGATGTTTAGCTTTCTTATGATAAATCTGGGCAGGCATTACAGGCTTGGTGCAGTGGTTCAGGAAGGTCGGAGAGCTAACTTGCTGTGCCATCTGACTTTAGCTTCATGGCCTAACAGCCGTTCCAGGTCTCAGGTCAGTTTTGTACTTCGGCCATCTTTATAAATGACGTGTGAGACCTCTGCTGATGTTTTATTACTAGATCTTAAGTTACATGGCCCTAATGAATGCAAATGAGGCTGCGAAATTCAGGAATTGGATGAAAAAGACATTTTAGGTGTTTATACTATGGATTTATCTTGAAAATATGTAACTTGTTTTTTTTTATTTAATATAGGTACTCACAGCTAAGAGTTTGGCTTGAGACTTGGTGGAGACTTTGGATTTAGATTTTAATGAGATTCTGGAATAGTTAGGAATTTGAAAACTGTTGAGGATGGAGGTGACATGTCTTGCATTATGAGAGAAATGCAGGCTTTTGAATTGGATTGTTTCCCACAGATCCATGCGGCGAAAGTTTGGTTCCTATCTTGTGCCACAGTTGGGAGAGCTGGAATTTTTATGTTTATTTTATTTATTTAGAAAGAAAATAGTTTTATTTGCATGTGAAAGACTAAGATATGAAGACCTTAGCAGGTCAGTGGGACGGATGCACAAAATTGTGACCAAGCCACTGCGCAGGCCTGCCCCGGTGCCTGTAGATCCCTCTCCCATATCACAGACTGGCCCATAAGGCCATAGCTCCAGCCTGTCCATGGAACTGTGAGAAGTGGGATGTAGTGGAAGGTTTTAGATCAGTGGGCTCTCCCAGGGGACTGTAGGGCCCCGATCTCTCCCTTTTTCTCTTTTACAGCTGCTCCGCGGTAATCAGCCCTTCTCCACCACTTGGTTGTCATAATGATCTGCTTCTCCATTGGCCCAAAATATGGAGAATAACAAGTCATGGACCAATCTATGGCTCCAAAACTGTGAACACAAAGAAACCTTCTTTTTCTAAGTTGGCTACCTTAGGTGTTTGTTACAGTAATGGAAAGCTAAGTAACACATTGAGTACAACATCCTAGGCTTCTGATCCTGAAAATAGAAAGAATGAGTTTTACAGATAACTAAGGCACTCTTAAGTAGTGAACTAACCTGGCATGCTTTTGAGTTTCAGTAAGCACTAAAGTTACAATTTACAGCTTTGAATCCACTCATAACCTGTGTATTAGTTGTACAGTAATTTTTTTTTTTTCTTTGTAGAACTGGGGATCGAACTCAGGACCCTGCATATGCCAGGAAGGTACTTGTGCCTCTGAGCTATCTCCCCGGCCCCTGTACAGCAGTTTTTATTCAATATATCATGGTTAGTCTTTCCAGTAGCCTTAATTTCTGGGCAATTCAATTTCAGTTAAGTAGCTCAGAATTTGAAGATATTAACTATATTTTTCTATCCCAACCTCATAATTCCTATTAGTACCTCCCCCACACATCTCATCACTTATGCATGAGTTGGTTAGTGTATGTCTCTTACTACAAGCTCTACTTAGGCAACCTAGAACATGAGAATTTAGCTATATCCACAGCACACATCCAATAAGTAGCTGATGGGTTCATATTACATAGGCAGTGAAAGTTAGCACAAGAACTGGATGCTGAACAGAGCATGAAAATTCAGTGGATCTATCCCAATTTAAATGCAGACAGAGCCTGCATTATCCCTACTTCCCACTCTCCCCTTACTATGACATTTATGTACTTCTTTAGTTTAGGGCTGTACATAAGAATGACCATGAACGTCTGACTTGTGAAAGGGGAGTCAGGAAATTGTTCACCTTCCTGATCATTGTGTCAACCCCTCTTTCCCACAGGAGATGTTTATATAGCCCAAAAACTGTGTTAAGCTGGAAGAAAGTATATCTTTATGTTTTCAAGCTCTGTAATTTCTGTAGAAAGTACACAATTTGCAAGCATTTTTATAGAAGGAAGAAATCCTGAAAATAAACTTTTAATATGGTAGCATGGGAAACATAGTCAATGAATCCAACTGCAATGTCAACAGAAAAGGATAAAAAGGCTATACTGAGGGAAAAGAAAGAAAAGAGAGAGAGTAAAAGAAAAAAGATCGATAATAATTTAAAGAATTTTATTATATATATCCACTTGTGTCATAAGTGAGAAGTGAACAACTCATAAATCTATGGAGTACAGTATAATATATTGAAAGACAATTGCTAACAATGTAGGAACATTAAAAAACAACTACAACTCAGTAGCAGCAGAGCTGAGTATAAAGCAAAAAATTAGACTCATGAAAAAGTACTCTGAAAAGAACATCAGCAAAATCAGAGATTCGATAACATTTTAAGCTGATGAAGAAAAGATTATAAATCACATCATCTGGCTTAGAAAATCTCCCAATCCTTGGAGTTTTATTTGAAGAGAAATAAAACTATTTTTGAATTAAATGCCGCAGGCGTGAACATTTCATTCGCTTTTGTCGCTTTATCCACTTGGTAATAAATTGTAAGCCTCTCTGAAAAGCTTCCAGCCTTTCAGCCTGATCCTCATTGCCAGCGTGAGTAGTGTCCCTTCTCCTGCAGGGCTGTAGCCTCAGTGGTCATCTACGGACATCTCAGTCAGAGCGCTTAGTGTTCTTGACCTTACAGCTACTCTTGGTGATATGGATTCTGTGACTGTGACACTATAAAATGTAGTAAAATATTTCCTTTTGTAGCTTTAGACATAAAGAAGAAACAAGTTGTGTATTTCACTTTAGCTCCTGATGAAAGAAATGCCACTACACACAAATTGTGTTTGAGTATGAACTATGTACATTTAAATGTTTGCCTCAATTTTAATTGTGTTAAAAGAGGAGGGCGATGAAGTGGGAAGAAACCTGTTCCCAGTGGCACGGAAGTATCGATATATTGTTCATGGAGATGAACAGATAAATGGTCCTTTTGCCTCTGCCTCTGCTTCTTTGTCTCTGTCTCTGTCTCTGTGTCTTTGTCACTGGCTCTTTCATTCTCTCTTCCCCTCCCTTGGTTGTTGTTGACATCATAGATATCGTAAGTAGGGTGTCAGCTGGTAGCATGCATTATGATTATTTATGAAGCAGAGCCTTTGATAAAATGCATCTCCTAAAGGGAAGACCAGGGGCCAGGCAGGATGGCTCAGTGGTCTAAAGCGCCTGCTTAGGAAAGCTTGGGCAGCTGCAGGGACCGCGGTTCGATCCCCAGCACTGCATGCTGAGCCAGCCCTGTCCTCAGGGCAGGCTGAGCCAGCCATAAAAACAAACAAACAAACAAACAAACAAACAAACAAAAAATAAAGAGAAGACCATGGGTTATGTTATCTTGTAGTTAAGTTTTAGTGATAGCATCAGGAAATAGATGTCTATGTATAGTACACACACACACACACACACACACACACACACACACACACACCCCACAAACACAAGCAAAAAGGTATTTCTGGTACCTTTAAAAAAGTAGACCAAATCAGATTCAAAGAATTATTCTTTGTCACTGTACAAACACAAAGCATTACTCATGCAGAAAAAGAGAGCAGAGAAATGTCATCTGAGTGGTATGTATAGAAACTACGCCAGTTGCAACAGATGTGCTATTTGAGAAAAGATATGAACTGAAACACTAGGACCATCCACTTTCTAGGGGAATTGTTCAGTTTATGGTGTAAAAGTAGGTATAAGTTGCCAATCAGACAATGCTGGGTCATCTTTTCAGGATTCTATAGAAGCCTGCATCACAGGTACATTGCTCCAGGGTACACAAGGTTGCCGGGGTAGAGGGACTCATCAGGGCCAAAATCTGACCTAGTTTTGTCAAAGCTTTGATAAACAATATGAACTAATTCAAACTTGTTTGCTTATTTATTAATATCCATCTTACTATGTTTTCGGGGAAATTTTGAGTGGCATAACTTATATAAATATCTAGTATACATTTAATCAACTAACTGCACTCTCATTTGTTTTATTTTTTTGTTTGTTCGTTTTATTTATTTTTATGGCCAGTTCAGCCTACCCTGAGGGCAGGGCTGGCACAGCATGTGGTGCCAGGGATCGAACCGCGGTCCCTGCAGCCGCCCAAACTTTCCTAAGCAGGCGCTTTAGACCACTGAGCCATCCTGACGGGGCCCCTCATTTGTTTTAGTTACCCATGTCTGCCTTGGCAGCGGTGGGGAATAGCAAAGGCTCGCAGAGCAGACTGCAGGGGAGGAGGTGCCTCGGCAGGTGGAGGCAAAAACTAGCCAAGCATTTATTGCTCATTGTTTTTGAGCTCGGCCTTCCTCTTGTTTCAGCGGTAGTGAGCACAGTGGAGTCTGAGAACATTGAGAAGATAGCATTGATTTTTGTGATTTTTAAAATAATTCCCACAGTTTCATAATCTCAAGGTCTGATACTTTTGCAATTGAACGTGAACAAAGAATTGTTAATACCACATAACATGCAGGAATTAGTGATCTAAATTTTGTTTTATGCAAATTAATTATCCTACAGCTAACATGATTAGGTATTAATTTAGCTTACATTGCTCTTGTTAATGCCATTTTGGTCCTAAGGAGACTTTTGCTTTGGTTTCCTGGTATATAACCGATTCCTCACCTTTCATTTCCTGAATAGCGCTAGGTACAGTGTCTAAATTTTGACTAATATAAATCAAAGCACAGGCTTTCCTTTCAGTAATGTCCCCTAGTTCAACACATGTTCAGAGGTTCTCTTTTGAATGCGTTAGACATCTGTTATTGCTAATAAGGATAAAATGTCACGTGTTAAGAACAATAGACATTATTAAAAGCAGTGCACATTTTTAAATATTTTGAAATTATTTTGTTAAAAATGTGGGTTTTTGTTTTGGTGTATGGTAGAGATTTAAACCACAGATATGCAAACTATAAAAAAGAAATCTGTATGCTAAGAATGTGACTATGACTATGTAAAACTTTTGCACTTGCCACATGTATTATATGTTTTAGGCAAGTACATTTACTATCATTTATTCCTTATGTAATTTTTCGTCCTTCTTGCCTTCTTCTCTCTCGGTCTCTGTCTCTCTTTCTGTCTCTGTCTTTCTGTCTGTCTCTGTCTCTGTCTCTCTCTGTCTGTCTCTCTCTCACACACACACACACACACAGAGGCAATACACTGTGATTCCCTATTGCACTAATTGTTTAAAAATCTACAGTGGCATTACAAATGATAAATGCATTCTTAATTAGTCAGTAAGTTCTTAGCATTAGTACAGACAGACGTAGTAGGGGAAGGGAGAGGGCCTGGGCTGGGCCTGGGGCAAGAGCGAGGGCAAGGAAGGCTCCTAAGTCACAGGTGTATTCATCTGAATTTTAACTTCAGTATCAGTGGAACTCAGGTACATATTTACAAAGTGCTTTTCCTTGAAAATGCTAAATTCTACTTATTTAACATTCATCTTTCTGCAGAGAACCATCAGAATATGTTTTCATTGAAAATAGGTTTAAAAATAAAAATCTGCAAATTCCAAACATTTCTTTTACGTGAAATAATACAAAACTAGAGAGCTAATCAGGGTTTTTAGAAGTCAAGGTGATGGGCACCCCGGCAAGGCTACAGGGGCAGCGATCAGAAGAGCTTCCAGTGGGCTGATAATTGCTACTCTGTAGCATCTGCAATAAAATGTTCAAGCCAGGCGTGGTGGCGCACGCCTGTAATCTCAGCACTCAGGAGGCTGAGGCAGGAGGATCAGTACGAGTTCGAGACCAGCCTGGGCTACAAAAGTGAGCTCAAGGCTAGCCTGAACTGCATAGTGAGACCCTGTCTCAAAAAGCCAAAGAAAAAAAGTTCATTAACAGAACACCGCTTCTCAGAACCTTCAACACCGAGTTTAAAGAAGTCCAGAGTTCTCATCTGTGTAAGAGCATGTTGCCCTTCCACTGAGGGAGGAGCCCCCATCCTGTATGAGCCCTTTGCCTGTTTCAATTTAACAATACTTTATCAATGTTCTAGCCTTAAAAGAATGATAGCAAACCTAGAAAGTACAAACAAGCATAAAAGTATCACCAGTCCTGCTTGTTTTATATTGAATGACATAACTTATGTAAATAGCCAATGTGCCATAGTTGTTTAATAAACTGGCAGCCCTCCTCACTCATTTGGAGATACCAACATTGGCAGTAGGGAGTAACAATAACTGATGGCACCCAGTGGTGGCATTGCTCAGGTAGGTGGAGGCAAAAACTAGCACATATATGAGCATTTGCACTTATAGATACAAAGAAATAGACACATATGTGTTTACATATTTACTGTCCCATGTGATACTGAAATAGAATCGGGGCTTACATGTTGCTCCATAAACCACTTTTGTCTTTTGGCTTATTACAGTCATTTTTGCATGGCACCAATTATTATTCTATATTATATTTGTAAGTGCTGCAACCATTACAAATCTGGTCTCAGGTTTTAAGTAATTAGGTTGTTTTTATATTATAAACAATACCAAAGTGCATTTTTTGTACATTTTTTTTTAGGGAAGGGTCTACTGGGTGCTCAGGATCTCACTACTAGATTGTACTAGTAGTGCTCTGCCTGTCTACAGCCTCCCGAGAGCTGGGATTACAGGTGCGTGCCATTTGGCATCCTGTCTGTGCAGAGCCTTGACTCTTTCCTTGGGTGGAGTTTCTACAAGTGACATTTCCATAGGCAGGCTGTAAGAACCCACAACATGTCAGAATGTTGTAAGATATGGTTTCGATCTTGCCAATCACTTATTTATTTATTTATTTGTTAATTAAAATTTTTATTTTTTTTCTTGTTTCGGAACTTTTGTTTGTTTGTTTATTTATTTTTATGGCCGGCTTAGCCTGTGCTGAGGGCAGGGCTGGCACAGCATGTGGTGCCAGGGATCCAACTGTGGTCCCTGCAGCCGCCTGCAGGCGCTTTAGACCACTGAGCCATCCCTGCCAAGCCCCAAATCTTGCCAATCATAAGCAAGGTTCAGAGAGTGTTTTTGCATATTTTCTAGTTTCTTTTCTGATATGGTAAATTATGTGAGCTCCACATACTCTTGAAACTCCTCAAGAGGAAGCTGCTCTGCTCCCAGGGAAAATTCTGTTTTTCTCATTGAGTCAATGACCCTCGTCTAATCAATGAGTGTTCTGTAGCTTTTCTGAATGGCAATTCCAGACGCTTTCCCTTTAAGCATTGTCTGGCTGCTGCTGCTTTCAGTAATTATATTGAGGCTTGATATACTTACGAGAGGCAATGCTTGCTAAGGAATTAGTATAATTGCTATGCTTGTTTTCATTGTATGTAAAGACACTGACACTCAAAGACATATGTTGGTGACAAAAAATAGTGGCGTTCAATAACCATTAGTATTACAGTTCTTGAGGTTCAAGAAATAGATGCCGATTACAACAAAGAAAGAAAAGAGTGAAACTGCTGAACTATGGTAAAAGGGAGGCAAAAGTCAAAATGATTTAAAAGTTTAAGATTGGGGTGTAAATATTTACATATACACAATTCATTTTGGGATAGTACATGCAAAAATGTTCTAATGGAAAACTTTTGCATGTGTGCATGTTTGCATACAGGTGAATCATGCACTGTAGGGAGGGGCGAATGTGAAAATAGAATTCCAAGGGTATGCAGGGTAAAGACCCCGAGGTTTGGACGGAGGTATGGTGCATATTTTCATGTGGATGTAATTTGGAAAGATTTTTTTTTGTTATGTTTTGTTGTGTAATGCTTTTGAGTTCAGGGCGTTTTTCAGGCTGTTTCATGTTAACTTTAGAAGCAGCTGATTGCATTTGATGAAATGTAGTATACTAATGGGGGGTATGAAGTTTAATTTGTGGTTCTGTCATCCTGAAGCAAAGTGGCATCCAATATAGATATTTTTACTGAGCTCATCTGCTGTAATTTTAATGGGCTTCAGTGAGATTAGGCAAATGAATAGTGATGAAAGAAATGACATGGCATGTTCAATAAGATCTGCAATTAACAAAACCACTTCTTGTCAAATGCTTGCTAACGACAGTCACCACAAGTTTTTGGCCAAAAGTATGAACCCATGGTCAGAATATTTGAAACTGGGTAAGTTTCCCAAGTTGGAAAATTGTTTAGTAAGTTTCAGAAGGCTTCTTACCATCAGCTCTCAAATAAGCCACTTGAATTGGAATCAAAGCTTTTATAAGGAACAGGATATTTAATAACTTTTAACCTTCCACACAAGACAAAAGCTATTACATAAAATGTTACATACGAAAAAGGAAGGAAAATTATATAAAATGTACATATGCAAATAGGTATTATCACCTATTTTAAAGGCTGAGAGATTACAGGCAAGTTAAGTCTCACCTTACCTTTTAAGAATTTGTTATTTAGTGTGGAAATAGGTAGGGGCTCAAGAATAAGATCTTTTTTCCTGAAATGTATAAGTCAGGGTACCAAGAATCTGTGAATTAAGAAGTTCAGGTCAGGTACTAAAGTTTAAAGATGGTATAAGTGGTCCATATGACATAGGACATCCAAGGATGCACTCTCTGATGCTTCAGGGAGAGAGAGAGAGAGAGAGAGAGAGAGAGAGAGAGAGAGAGAGAGAGAGAGAGAGAGAGCCCTCACCCCTTCTTTCTCCCATTCATTTTTCCTTTTGTGAGTGGTGGGTAGAAAACACTTAACTTTTCAAGTAGATGAGGACTCGGGGCTCATAGGGAATCTAAAGCAAAGTATGGCCATACCACCTCATTCCTGATTAACTGGGGTGTATCAGTTGTAGGCTTTCAGACTTATATTTATTTGGATCTGCTGATTGAGCTTGGGAAAGTTGTTTATCTTCTCTCTCAGATAGTTTCCTTAGCAGTATGGAAGAAACAGTACTGTTTCTGGATCACTTTTATTTTAATTTATTTTTTTGTGTGTTTTAAGGAAGGGTCCACAGGATGTTTAGGGTCTCACTACTAGATCGGACTCATAGTGACCCACCTGTTTACAGCTTCCCAAGAGCTGGGATTACAGGTGTGGGCCACCACACCCAATCTATTATGAGAATTTTTAAAGTGATGAACTCAACAAAGTGTTTAGAATGCTGTTGCTGTCAAAAACAAGAATGTAATAGATACATTAGCACATAAATTACTACATGTTATTACAGATATTATTACCCCATCCAGACACAATGACCCAAGTATTTGCTTGATTATCTTGGGAAAATTTCTTGTTTGTTCAATAATTTGCTAAACTCTGTGATACAAGAAATCTATCAGTTCAAAATCTGACTGGTAGCAAAAGTAGCTTGGGATTTTACTAACATTTGAAGAAGTTCTGAAATTCTTTGCAGTAAAACAATAAGTGATCATTTCCTCATGCAAACACGTTTGCATAATGTTTTTGCTTTCAATTGTTCATCAGTTGTTTGATCTATTTCTATATTCTCATAGGCATTTTCTTCCCTTTTGAAGACTGGAAATCATAAAAAAGACTATCCATAACAGCTGCTCTGAGGTCATTTACATTTGCTGGCTACAGGTGGAAATCTCCTTCACAGAGCTCTAAATAGAACGTTGTAAAGTTTGGCCTTTGAGGCAGCCAGTCCCTACCAGCCTTTTGAATAATTTATCATCTACAGAATGTGTGAAGGTGCTTTTGATCTTTGAAGGCAATATCTTTCAAAGTACTGTGGCACTTATATGTAGCCATCAGTCCTCTCCAGGAATTGCTGTAGCATACTGTTTCAATGATAAGCGAAGGAGTGTTTAAGATGGGACAGTATGATTTGACTTAATTGAGAGCCTCTAGATCCAAGTGTGAAGACCAAGGTGTATAAATGGTGCTTTGAAAACAACATAGCACTAAGGAAACAAGCTATTTTATCATGGTCATTCCCACTCTGTCATATTTATTAAATTCTTGACTTCAATGAATGTTAAAAGTTCCCTGGACTCAGCCATTTTCCGAGGAGGATTCTACCAAGTGCTAGTATTCTAAAATATATTCATACTTTACATTTTCTTTTACTATTCTAAGAAATGCATTATAGGCAGAGTGAAAAATTTGGTGTCATAGAGAAAGTTGTAGACATTTATAGGGTTTGATTTAAAGAGACTTGGAGAGAATTTTCCATCTTTCTGGCATTTTATTTCTGTCAGTTTGCATTGCTTCTTGCCCTCCCTCCTTGTCCTCCGCCAGGTTTGGTTTTGAACTTCAGATTCAAAGAAACCCCAAAGTAAAAACAAAATGGTCAGAACTGCTGACTCTTGCTCTGTAACCGGTTTTTAGTCCAGTATTCACAGGAAGAGATGGGGCTGACTAGAGCTGGGGCCTTACTTGAGCCAAAATGTTGGCAAAGTTCAGGAACTTTGGAGAGAGCTTGAGCCAAGGTATAGATAAATAGACAGACAGACCGTCAGACGGAGACAGACAGACAGACAGACAGACAGACAGCAAAATTTCACCACTTATTAAAAATTTCACCACTTTTGAAAGATTGGTTAAAATACAGTTTAATGAAGTATACTTTTTTTAATGAAGTATACTTTTTAAAAGTTGATGCACTTCACATAAAATATTCATCTACTAGCTCCTTTTGACAAAAAATAAAATTGATCTAATATATATCCCGTATAAAATGAGTTATCTTTAAAATGATAGGTACAATTTGGAACTGCACAAGTAAAATGTATTGTGGCTTCATCCTCTTTAAAAGTTTCTTTTGCATATTTGTAACTAAAAAGATAGGATCAAATTTCATCTAATAATTTTTATAGTCATGTTATAGGTCTCCCACAGTGTGTTTTTGTAATGAAAATGCTGACAAATGTGATACTGAACATCACTCCAGAGTTCTTAATTGTATGCTCATGCAGGAGTTATGCATACTAGCAGAATATTTGATTCCAGAAACACGTTTGCCAAAATTTGCCTTCACATTGGGCAACTGACTGTAAAAGATGACCAGCTTAAATGCTCCCTGTTGATGGAAAAGGCTTGTGATTATTTTACTTTCCTTGGAAATGTTAATTATGTCTTTCAAATATGATTTCATTTAGGCTTTTTCATGGTTTACATTTCTGAATACTAATAGTAATCTGATAGTTATGGGGAACTTAGTTTGAGAGCAAAAGGCAGTTTTCAGTCACTAAGGAGTATATAAATAAATTGCCTCCCAGCAATGGTATTTACATTTGAAATGTCTCAGTCACTTTGACATTTAAAAAAATCAACTAATTTTCAGAGGTAATTAACACCATTAGTTTTTTTTTAAAAACCTGGTGAAAATTATTAAAAAGTCAATGTCCACCCAAATTTCTATCATTGTGAATAGGCAGTAATAAATAAAACATTTTTAACATAGGATGTGTGGAATTCTAGAAAAGTTTTGGATTTAACAAAAATGCTTGCTTAAAAAAGTTGAAAGGTCAAGATAAAATGGTGCCTTGGGATGCAGGATGCAGTCTGGACTGTCTTGTTTTACTGTGAATGATTCATGTGAGGGACGAAGGAATCCATTTCTGTGTCTCTGGTCTTTTCTAGGCTTCAAATTATTCTACTAGTAAAATCATTATGTAAATGTCTTAGGTGACTTTGCATTTTGGGACATGTAAAAACTTAAAAAACAAAAAAATTATAAAACTATCAATTTTAGGAATAATGGATATAATTCTCCTGGTTATGACGGAGACATCACATTTCATGTAGAAGTTGAAGTTGTTCAGGTGTTATTTACTGGGCTGCAGAGGCCTGTGCTACAGGAATGGTGAATGTAACAGAGCAGGCTGGAAGAGGACTAGAAGGGAGGGAAGGCTGAATCTGCTTTTCAGGACCCAGTGATGCTGACTGTCCTTGGTCAACATTGTTTTATTTTATTTCAGTTTTTCAAAACTGGTTCTTTCAACAAAATATTAGGAATTCTTAGAATTGAGACCCATTTTTTTATGCAACCTTTGAAGACTTTGAAAGATTTTTAGGGGGACTTCATGGAAATAATTTTCATTAAACTCTTTCAGAATCCATCTGCACTATTTGCAGAGAATTAAAACTCATTGAATGAATGAATGAATGAATTACTGCATAGACAAACTTGGGGGACTGAGAACCTACAAGGAATTGGAAAGCAGAATACTGTTCAAGGCTGAGTTAAGAAATAATTAGCAGTTTCTTTTTACATATAAATGAGTAATTTAAAATATGTCATAAAATAGAAATACGCTATTCTAGGTATAAAAAGTTTCTTAGAGGAAAAAGAGTGGCTTTACTTTATAAAACTGAGATAGATGCCATTGTCTAAATCTCAGTTTATTGTAATAAAGATATTAGGGAATAAGCGCTACATTCCTGGTTTGCTGTTTGGTCTTAGCTGTTCACATTTCTTTCTCTTACCTGTTTATCTTGACATTTTTATGGCAGAGGTGAAAGGAAATCCTGGGGGAAAGGAAATAAGGAAGTAAAAAAAATGGGGAAGGAGTTTTATTTCAGAAGAATCCAGTTCCTATGGAAAGGAGAACCAGGAAAAGCTTTCAATGTTCTAAGCACGAATGAAACCACAGATTCTTGTATGGCTACTGGGGCAGAGAGTGAACCAGCAGCATCCACCAGGAGCAAAACCTGGCCATCTGTATTAACAAACTTATAGGTTCACTTTGCCCAGAAATTTCCATTTAAGAAAAATAATATAAGAAATTATAACAGGAAACATTTGCAGAAATGTTCTTCATAGCATTATTTATTTGTAAAGGAAATATTTGGGCTATCCACTTGTAAAGGACTGATTAGTTGTGAGACATGGATAGGACCGTAAAACATAATAATCACAATCACATTTGACTTATATTGAAATCCAAGGGGAAAATACCATTTTACAGTGCCAAATGAAAAAACTTAGAGCTTAAAAATATCCCAAGTTTGTTAAATACAGTAAATATATAGCTGCATGTGAAAAAAAAGGTTGAATTCGATGCAAGTGCCAACAGTATGGTAAGTATGGAGAGATAGTTTTCGAACTTTTGTTTTGCAAACTTTTTAGAATATATTAGTTCTTATTAAACTGAATTCTATTTTTATGAAGTATTATTAAAGTGTGCAAGAGAGAGCTGTGTGTGTGTGCTTAGCACTGGTGCATGTGTGTGTACAATGACTACTGGAGATTTAACCTGCAGAATGACTGAATTTACTGTTCACATTGCCCCCCCCCCCC